>QANX01003803.1:0-45494 GCA_003254975.1 Ochetophila trinervis
ATATTATTAGTTTTGAAGAAACATTTTTTATTATAGAAAGAAAACTTTAATGAATTACTCTAATTTATTTAATTTCTTTTTTGTATAAAATTGATTTTTAATGGTGTATATGAGTTTAACATATATTTTGAAGCTTGATTAAGCCTCTATTAATTTTACTATTGCCATTTGATAAAGCCATAATATTTAGTATATTGCATATATAGTTTGTTGTATATGTGTGGATATTTTGATATTTGAGGCTTGTTGGTTATTTGGAATGCATGTGTTGTCAGATGTGTGTAAAAAAGTGAAAGTCATTGCTATAATGGATGATTTATAAGTCTTAGGAGGCCAAATGGGTGTGAGTGAAAATTACTAGATGTTAGAAATGTATTTTTAGGTTACCATTACTTTAGATGGGTATGATTGCAAACTAGCAGTTACAACTATATTTTACGGCAATTGTTAACATGAAGGAGTGCGATTGTAAATTAAAAGCCGTTGCAAACAACAGTCTGGACGATTGGCTAACTGTAGAGGAAATTTAATTTTTTTTCACAATTTTATAAGAAAATCAGTTAAAAAATATATTTTTAATGACCAAAAAGTATGATGGTATTTTCAACTGCCACATAGGAGATAGATTACATTGTCTGGACGGTTGGCTAACTGCAGAGGAAATTTCTATAATTTCTTTAACATAAGGGACCTATTTATATTTTCATTAAACCTCAGAAGAGGTTTATGTAATATATCCTATAAATTAACTAAAAGAATATAAAGAAGACAAGATGAACTTATAAAACATATAAAGTAGAGAAATATAAAGGAGAATTATATTCGCTTGTACATTTTATTTTATTCTCATGGCTTCTATATATTGAAAAACTTTAATTCTAATATAACAAAAACCCTTAGAATTAAAAGTTTAATTCTTCCAATTAAATTTGTCCAATCTTCTGTAGATTTTTTAAGAATAATATTATAACTATTGAGCTTTGTAATTTCCACCATAATATAAAATAAAATAATATCCAGGAGGATGATAATAGTGTAACGTTCACTTTAAGAAATGATAAGAAATATTTTTTTTTGGAGCAATTATCCAATGATGCTTTAACTTTTCAATTGGATGGCCATGCTCCAAATTATCAATGATCCATAAATAATTTTTTCATAATGAAAATCTTTCATTCCAATAAAATATAACCAAAGTCTTTTAATTTATTTCAATTCTTCATGGATGACTTATTTTTTGGTTAATATTACAACCAATAACATTATGGTTCCTTTGTAAATATTCACAGTTGATGTAGAATTTCGCATCAATAGTCAATTGTGTATCTGCCTTCGCTAAATGAAAAATCGATCCACCTGCAAGACAGAAAACATTGTCAAGAGACTTCAGTAGGCACCTATGTGGAGCTAGAAAATTTGCTCCGACGATCAAGTCAACTCTGCTGGAAAAGAAAACTTGAGAGAATATGACTTTTAGCCTCCTTGAAAGATAGGCATAAGAGGGTTTATATGGAAAAACCGTAGCCTGCCAAAATTTGTCCAATATGTTTACTCACATAGTTAGCCCCCCATTTTCCAAGTTGTGTGAACAAATTGGAAAATAAAAAATATTTTACTGAGGCATAGAAATTATTACTGAATACTTTATTGATTGTGAAGTTTTAATCCCGATGGTTTGGATTAGAAGTCAATGGTTTGGGTTGGAGAAATTATTCCTGATAGTTAGGGATATTAGACCCCGAAAGGTTGGGTCAAACAAAGTATTCCCGATAGTTTGAGAAAAATTGTGCCCGAACATGCTTTGGATAAATCATAATAATATCCGATTGTTTGGATTTTGACCTAGCCTCATGTATTGAGCGGAGGTCGAAAAAGCGCTTATCCGTGATAGTTTTGGAGGTATCATGTCCAAACTTTTAAAGTTTCGGCTAAATCACGACTGGATCTTGATTGCTTGGGTTTGAAATTTTCTATTAGAGCTCATGAAGTGGGGTGAAAATTTCTAAAATGGTGAATCAAGCCCATAAAGTGGGCAAGACTTTCATCTAAGTCGCCAGTTTGAGCATGGTCTATTAGCTTTTAAAGTTGAGAATAGATTCATTGTGCAAAAGATTAATTTGCTAAAACCTGCATAAAATGTCATGCAAATATAAAGGCGCAATACTAGCATGTATTCATATAGAATCATATTTATTCACGCATAAATACGTGCATGTGAAATATATGAAATATGATACGGGAATGCACTAGCTCAAGTCTCTATATTTTTTCTAACATGATCATGCATTTAAAAATTTAAACAATAATATATTAAAAATAAACTTATTTTTCTCATGCATGCTCAATTTGGCTTCATATAAGAATAATTGAGCTTTTAAGGGCTATTGGTGCTGTGGGTAGCTTTATGTGTGTATTTTCTTATTTTTGTTCCTGAAACCATGGCGTAATGCTTTATTTTGGAGCCCGAATGAGGCAAAATACTCATTGATTTTTTTGTTAAATTGTTGAAGACTTGAGAAGTTATAGTCAATAGAAAAATACATTGAAATTATATTGAACTAATAATAAAATTGACGTTCAAAAAAAAGTAGTAGTTAATATATAGCCCCTCAGTCCGAGGCAATTTAACAAAAATAAAATACATTGTGATATGTTGTGAACTGTGAATAGATATATACAAATACACATATACAAACATATATATACATATATACACACACACACACATATATATAGTAAGATCTAATATCTGCATAATTTACTAATTTATGTACGAAAAGCATCGCATGAAAGAAGCCAATAAGAGGAAAAAACATAAAAGGAAAAACATGAAAGCTTAGCTTTTGTAGCTTCTGAATTGTCCATACCTCTAGATTCTCATCAACTTCCATTTGCTCTCTATTTTTCTTCATGAACTTCTTAACAATCACTATTTTATTATTATTTTTACTCTTTCCCACACTCAGCATTTCATCAAACATCTTGTCTCCATGAAGTACGAACTAGACTTTCAAAGAAAAATATTGAAAAACATAATACTAAGTTCCTTAAAAATTGTGAATTACAATAGCTCTTGGTGAAAGATCTCGCTGGCAATCAACATGTTGTATAAACATAATAAGTGAGGTATATTCTATTAAACTAACTCTCGAGGAAGAGAACAACTTCATCAATGGCTACTATCAAAATGATACAGTACACCAAAGTACAATCAATCAATTATAAACCAAGAAGAAAACTCTCAAAGTCTTTAATTTTAAAATATTTGATTGGAATGCACGCAAGCATTTAAAGCTGGGTATGAAACTAAAACTGAAAAACATAAATATAGGCTATACGAAAAACCCAAAAAAAAAAACACTTTGCCACAATTAACATGGAAAATTCAAATATGGCACATAAATTATTTCATTAAATAGAAAGCACTCTGAAGACAAAGCTTTGAAAATAGATTGAGACATATATATAAGCATTCATTAGTAACCAACAAAGAGCAAAACCAAGAGTATGGAAAAACTAAGCAAGGATTTTGGATCCGATAGATTTAAGGTGGTGGAGTCTAATGGTTCAGCAAAAAGGCCTTGCTTTGATGTGGTTGGCTAAAGTCAATTTGGTAGTTGTATGGAAAAGAATTCAAAATATTTAATTTCAAAGTGGTAGAACCCGAACGTAACTGGAGACTATTTGCTATCTACGTCACTCTTTATTACAGAGAGAATGAGGAAGTTTGTAACCTAATAGAGGAGCTTGTAGATCTCAAACGATTAGCTTGGCTTTTAGTGGATTACCTGAATGAGATTGCTCACGAATTAGAGAAGTTCGAAGGTAAGCCTTCTTGGTAGAGGATGAGATTTTTAAAGGAGTTCCAAAAGAAGATGGCAGGGATTGATTTAGGATTTATAGGTTACATGTTTACATGGGTGAATAGGTATTTAGATCACATTTTGATCAAAGAGAGACTTGATAGAGCCATAGTGTTTGGCTTTGCCCAATTTCAAATTAAAGAACTTAAGGAAGAGCTTAGAAGATATCTAGATGACATAAAGCAAAGTCGGAGGATTGAATAGAATCTTCGAGAACAAAGGGGAAGTTGGAGTCCATCTATAAGCACAAGTCCAGGCATGACTGATTTAGAAAAGGTAATCGTAACACTAGCTTATTTCATGCCAGTGCGATGAAGAAAACTAGATTAGTTCTAGAAAACATATAGGTGATTTATTCATTAAAGAATTCAAAGAGTTGTATACTTCTTCATAACCGATTTTCCCCAATGGGCTTGAGAGACATGTTGATCCTGGTATCTCAGTAGAAGAGAATGCAAAGTTGTTGAGAATGCCTGAAGTTAAGGAAATAAAGAAGGTTATATGGTCTCTGCATCCTTTGAAAGGCCCCAGGATTCGATGGCTATCAAGTGATTTTTTTACAGAACTTATTGGAATATTATTCAGGCACAACTCATCTAGTTTTTTGGGAAAACTTTCAAAACAAGAACAATCCGTCCACAGATTAATAGAATGTTTATCTACTCATCCCAAAAGTAAAGAAACCTTAAAATTTCAACCACTTTTTCTCTATCAGCATGTGCAATTTCACCTATAAGATGGTTGCTAAGATATTAGCTAGTAGGCTTCAACCTTTTATGTCCAAAATAATATCTTTGAATCAGGGAGCATTCATGAAAAGGCGATGGATTGTTGAAAATACTGTAGTAGTGCAAAAACGGGTCCACAAGATCTAGAGGCATAAGAGGAAGACTGGTCTTATTGTTTATCAAAATTGACATGATAAAAAGCTTATGACAGGCTCGAATGGGGATTTGTTGAAAGGGTTTAAGAATCTTGGGGTTTCAGCAGGGATTGTATTTAATTCTTGCTAAGTTGTTCGGGTTTAGTTGATTACAATCTCCTCCTTAATGGAATTGCTTTCGATTTCTTCTCTTTTGTCAGGGCTTTCTTCAGGGTGACCCTCTTGCTCCTCATATTTTATTATGTTTTCTGAATTCTTTTCCAAATTAATGATGAAGGAGGAGGTTCGAGTAAATATCAATGGCATTACGATAAGTAGAGAGGTTTTAGCCATCTCTCATTTGTTGTATGCCGACGATATTAAGATTGCATGTCTTGCAAACTCCATGAATGCTTCTTCGGTGCTGTAATGTCTTAATGCATGTGAATTGTGGTCGGGACAATGAGCCAATTTAGAGAAATTTTCTATTTTGTTTTCCCTTAAAACAAGAAGGCAAACCTGACATGAATTTAAGGTCATGGGGTTGAAAGAGATAAGATCTCAGTCTATCTATCTTGGGAATTCACTAATATTTGGTCACAATAAGTCTAAGGAATTTGCTAGACACAAAGAGAAAATTGCATGTATAGTGGAAAGGTGGCAAGGAAGACTACTTTCCCTGCGGGTAAAGTTACACAGATTGAGTCGGTAGTGCAATTGATTCCTACCTATACGATGGCCGCTTTTCAGTTTTTCAAGATTTATGCAAAGAGTTGGATGCAATAGTATGTAAATGTTGGTGGAGCTCTAATTCAAAGTCAACCATTTTTTTGCTCTTAAGCCTTGGAGGAAGATATGTAGGCCTAAGGCAAAGGGAGGTCTCTGCTTTAAGAATTTTCAGGATTTAAATTTGGCCCTCTTAGCCAAGTTCGAATAGAAGTTGGCTAGAGAACAACACAAATATTTCGACTAAAACTTTAAAGGAAAAATATCTCACACAATTTTTTTTTTTGGGCTGCAAGGCTAGGGCGAATGATTCACTTTTTTGGAGGGGTATTTGGAGTACCCAACATGTAATTAGAAAAAAAAAGCTTACTATATGATTGGTAATGGGAACACCATCAATCCATGGACCGATCCATGGATTCCGAGGATGGAGGGCAAAGGCCCAATTGTTGGGCAATAATATTTTAGAGAAGGGATGGTATATTAGCTGAAAGGTGGATTGCCAACAGTGATATTTAGAATGTGGATGTAATAGAAAATTTAGTTTCTCAAAGATGGTTTGAGGAAATCACTAATTTTCTTGGCCAAGTGTCAAATGTGAAGATAAATTAATTTGGTTATGCAACAAAGAAGGCGTCTTCACAATTAAGAATTGTTTTGAACTTAACTAAGAACATGCTAGTTTTCTAAAGGATATCAAAAGATGGAGTCAGCTTTGGGGATGTAATTTGCATGAGCATTTGAATATGTTTACTTGGAGGCACACTTTGAATATCTTGCCAACTAGAACCTTAATTGTCTCTAGAATTGGTAAAGTGGATAAACCTATATTTTCTGTAGTTGTGAAGAGGAAACGGTCGAACATCTTTCTTTAGGCGGCCTTTTCACTAGAAGTATGGCTTTTGCAAGTCGATAGAATCTACATTTAGATAGTTTCCAACACTTTAACATGGTCGATTTGTTGGCCTTCTGTTTCAACTAAACCTGGTAAAATGCTACACGACACGATACATTATGATAATTTATGGGTTTGGATATGCAATATCAGATTGGTTTGATATTAGTGTCACACGAGAATATATGATAAAAAAACATGTTAAAATAGGTTGGAACACGTTAACACGATATGTCATGATTAGAAAATTATTAATTTAATTATTTCTTTATATCTAATTATTTACATTATTTATTTATTTTCTTTAGGAAATAATGAAATTTATATTTCATTTTATTGGAAAGTGACAACTTTATATCTATTTATATATTGATATATTGTTTTAGATTTTAATTTTTTCTATTATTTATGTTGGATGTACAATTTTAGTTTAGTTCGTAATATTTTGAATATTTTTAAATTGACAAATGTAATTCATGTTCATTTCCTTAGCTAGAATGAACATTTAATATAGCCTTAATTTGTAATATTATGCATATTTTGAATTCGTAATTATTAGTTATATAGAATTTTAGTATGCTGATTATTTTTTAAATGTTTAGCATATCATTTGAATATGTACTAATTTAAGTAATATATATATTTAGGCTTAGTAAATACGAATTAAATACGACACTGGACACGATACGATAAGGCACAAACACAGTTCAACACGAATGGTTAACAGGTCACAAATACAAAACGATTTAACACGAATACAGTTCAACACAATACATTTCTTGGCTTAGTTTTAATCATTTGGATTTGAGTTTGAGAGGGAATCTTTCTGAAAGAGGTTTTCACTCTTATTATGGTTGCTTTTTGTTACACCTTTTGGTTCACCTAAAACAAGTTTTTACTTGAAGGAAAGATGAAGCTTAGTTATGCGGCTCGTTTTTTTGAGGATATTGTCAATGATTTCATTTTGGCTCAGTCTTGTCATGCCTTTTCAAGCAGAGTTACTAATTCTAATGGCTAGACTCCTCCCCTAGAAAGGTGGATGGAGATTAACATAGATGTGGCCATTAACTAGACTAGTGCAATTTTTACTATGGTTGTTAGAGATTTGAGGGGTGCCGTTGTTTTTATAGAAACTAAGTTATCTCTCTCTCTTTTACCTTGTTTTGGTCGAGCAGCTAGCTATGGAATGGGAAACTTCGTTGGCTTTACAAAAGCCTTGGAATAACATGTTGTGGTGTGCTTGGATGCCCAACAAGTGGTGAAGTTGGTTAATTCTAAGGAGGATCCTATGGTTTTGGCCATTTTGTCTATTAGGAGTCATTTCGCGGGAAAGGATTGGCTGTTGTCGTGGACTCGTAGAGAAACAAATGCCTTGTGTCACAGACTTGTTTTTCGACCCTTCAAGACGTGCGGCCTTAGTTGCTATTCTGACCCTTTGTGTTGCAACTAAGTAAGCCTTTTTGCCTACAAAGAAGAGAAAGCTAAGAAAGCAAGAATAAAACACAAGAGTTTGGGAGAATGAAAGTATATTGCTTGAAAGAAAGCTATACAACTTAAATATTTTTGGATTTTCAGGATGGTTTGGCCAAATGAGGCCTCTACCTATTTATAGACAACTAAAATAGATCCTACGGTTAGAAATAACTTAATTCTACGGTGGAGAATGATTCTCTAGAATTCTCCACATAAATATCTAGATATTTACACAATTTACAATGTAGCCTAGAGTTCTCCATAAGATTCTAGAAAGTTCCACACAACTCTAGAGAACTTTTGATTTCTCCCAAGGTGTGGAGAATGCTCACCACATGTTCGATGTAATGCCAAGCTTACATCGCCCTCCAAGTGTTTGATGAAATGCCAAGCTCGTGACATTCTCCCCCACCTATACTGTCGACGCCCTCGTCGAGCCTTCTTGTTGGAACCCTTTGATTTGATCCTCGTATTGTCATAAGGTGTTTGCGGGTTTCCAGCTTGCTTCTCCACATGTCTCCTCTTTGCATCGGGTGGAGACATACGATATGGTGCCCTCTCGGTTGGTTTGGTACAAGGCTCCAACTCAATTGCACGACCCACCTCCCTCCTAGGTGGACGTTTCGTGGGCAGCTCGGGTGGCCTTACATTCTTGAACTTCTTGGGAACTTGACTTTTCCCCTTCGGTCGCTCCTTTGAAGTAGCCTCATCTTTTCCCTTGCTAAGTGTGGCTGGATAAGCTTCATCTCCTTTCTCGTTCCCTTCCTTGAGTTGAAGGTCGGAGAGTTGCTTGGATGTGCTTGGTTTTCCCACCACCGGGATCATACATGGATATCCCTCCAATATGCACACGGCGTTGCAGCGAGGAAGTGGGATGATATTGAATTGTCTAAGAAATTCCATTCCAAGCACTATGTTAAAATCATCCATTGGAGCAATGGAGAAGTTAACCTTACCTCTCCAAGTGCCAAGTTGTAGCTCTACATTGCCAGCTAATCCATTGAGCGGTTCCGCCTCCGCGTTCACCATCTTCAACCACCATTGCCCCTTTTTGAGCTTGAGGCAAAGCCTCATGTCTGCTCCCTCTTGATAAAGTTGTAGGACACACCGGTGTCCACCATGACTTGGGTATTCTTTCCGTTGATGCTCGCAGCCACGTACATGAGGGATTTATCCTTTGTGTTGTGAGCGGGAGCGGAACTAGCCTTCAACGCGCTGAGGAGTTGTAGACCACCCAGTTGTGGTTGCTCTTGAGTTTCCCTCTCCTCAAGCATGGCGTTTAGAGACTTCCTCTTTGGACATTCTCTTGCCCAATGTGGCCCATCACATAAAAAGCAATTTGCCCTTGGCTTTATCTCGATCTTGCTACCTCTCTTGCCATCTTTATTGAATGGTGGCTTTTTATATTCTTTGCTTTGGTGAGGTTTGTTGAACTTGGCTCCCTCACCATTAGCGTAGTTAGGTTTGGGCTTATAGTTGGAGGACTCACCTCGTTTGTAATCCATGAGAGTTTTGGCGATGGTGAGTGCGGTGGAGACATCTTGTACTCCCTTCCTTTGTAATTCCTTTGATGCCCATGGTTGAAGCCCATCCATGAAGTTGAATAGGAGGTCCTCTTCACTCATGTTTGGAATTTGGAGCATTAGCCCAGATAACTCCTCCACGTAGTCTCGGATGGATCTTATGTGCTTCAACTCCTTCATTCGCTTTCTAGCTTCATGCACCACATTCTCAAGGTAGAATTGCCTTTTTAGTTCACTCTTTAGCTCCTCCCAAGAGTTGATGGTGCAAGTGCCTCTCTTAATCTCTTCATATTTTCTACGCCACCATGTAGCCGCAAGGTTAGTTAAGTATAAGGTAGCAGTATTTACCTTTTGCTTTTCGTCTTGGAAGTCCAATGCTTCAAAGTATCGCTCCATATGCCACATGCAATTGTCAAGCTCCTTGGCGTCCCTTCTTCCGCTAAACTCCTTGGGTTTAGGAGCATCTACACTTGGAGTAGCCACCACTTGTGTTAGGATGGCACTAGTTGCAGCCCGTTTGTAAAGTGCTCAATCCGCACGAGTCTCTTCCAAGCTTTTCTTGAACTCTTCTATTTGTGCTTGCATTTGGGCCATGAAGCTCGATTCTCTTGCCATGCTTCGGCATTAGACTCATTCGTGCTTTGCGTAAACCCATGAAGCTCCTCTATTTGGTCATCCATAAGACCATCGAGCATCTCCACGCTTTGCTCCAATCGATCGAGCCTTTCCATTGCTTCGGCAACGGCTAGTTCCACCTTAACCACTCGGGTATCCATGGAGGAGATAATGTCCCTTGACTTTGAGTGCCCATGCCCTTTCTTTGAAGCACCGAGGTCGACCTCCCTTCCTCGCTCACCTACCATGACTTCGGACGATGCCATCATCCTTCAAGCTTGTTGCTAGATCTTCATGAACCTTGGCTCTGATACCAACTGTCACGGACTTGTTATTTGACCCTTCAAGCCGTGCGGCCTTAGTTGCTATTCCGATCCTTTCTGTTGCAACTAAGTAAGCCTTTTTGCCTACAAAGAAGAGAAAGCTAAGCAAGCAAGAATAAAACACAAGAGTTTGGGAGAATAAAAGTATATTGCTTGAAAGAAAGCTATACAACTTGAATGTTTTTGGATTTTCAGGATGGTTTGGCCAAATGAGGCCTCCACCTATTTATAGGCAACTAAAATAGATCCTACGGTTAGAAATAACTTAATCCTATGGTGGAGAATAAATCTCTAGAATTCTCCACATAAATATCTAGATATTTACACAATTTACAATGTACTCTAGAGTTCTCCATAAGATTCTAGAAAGTTCCACACAACTCTAGAAAACTCTTAATTTCTTCCAAGGTGTGGAGAATGCTCACCACATGTTCGATGGAATGCCAAGCTTACAACGACCTCCAAGTGTTTGATGAAATGCCAAGCTCGTGACACTTGGTTGACTGTTTGGCCAAATGATCTCTTAGTTTTTATTCTTTGTTTTTGTTTGATTTAGAGTTGGGAGGTGATGTCCCCTCCTTTTTAGCTAATCAAGTCTTTCTGGACAGTTTGGGCGTCTGCCCTACGCTGTACTCTCTTTTTCGGACCTCCTTTTTTATGCATTAATGCAACCTATTTACAAAAGAAAAAGAAAAAAGGATTGCACCCTTGACCTTATCAAGTAAGGTTTTTTTTTTTTTTTTGGTAATACCTTATCAAGTAAGGTTGAATGTTTGGTATTTCCACCCAAATTATTATATTTTCTCTTACAACCAATATTTATATTATAATCAAGTGGGAAAAAAATATATCCCATCCATGTAGTAAAATTGTTAGTCCATATTAAAGATGATTTGTAATTAGTTAGTTCAAAATAAATAATCGTGATACATTAACATTGAGATTTATCAAATTTATTGGACTTATAAATTGAGTTATTTTATGCTGAGAGTTCCCAATCTCAACATAAAACGGAAATGTATTATTGTGTCAAGTAGTGAATGTGCCAGATCAATTAATGATTAAAAACTTACCATGTTAATAGATTCTCAACATAATAAAATTGGAAGTATGTTTCCTATAGGTCAAAATCCTCTATAAATTAATTATAAATTCAATAAAAACATAGATATGTATGAATAGCAATGTTATATATATATATATATATATGGTATTTTTTTTAAAAAAAAATTAAGTTAATAGGAGATGAGTTATTTTTTTTATATATATTTTTCTTTTAAAATCATATTTTGCATATATCCATTTTTTGGTGCTATTTTTTATTCTTTATATATTTTTATATTTGAGTAAAGTTATTGAATTTTCAATTGCCTTTTTTTTTTCTAAGAAGTTCATATGAAAAAATGAACTAGTTTTGTGTATCGATATGGTGCAATCTCATATGAAAAAATGCTAACTTTTTTTTCCCTGATCTGGCGGGTTTCCCAACTAAGCCATTATTCTTATCTTTTTCCGAAAACAGTAAATATTATTTTGGCTTATTTTGTGGTTATTTTTCTTTTACCTTCTTATTTTCCTTCTGCCTTGCATTATCATTTTAACTTGTTTGTGCCAAACAAATTATTAATTGCTTTGATTCCAATACTAATAAGAGGTATCTTTTTTATTAACAAAAAAGAAACTTGCTTTGATTCCAAATCACTGATATAAGAGAAGCAATTACTTTAGAATGTGATATTAAAATCATGTAGTTAGAGATAAATTTAGTTGTAGACATAGCTAGCTTTGCTACCCACTTCAAAGACTTGCTTAGTCTATAGTTCATCTCCGTCAAAGACAAATTATGAACCCCAACCAATATAATATATATAAAATATGTTTTTTCTACAAAAACCCAAAAAAAAATTATGATAATAAATGTTCAACCATTAGAGAAATTTGAATTTCCATTAAAATAATTTATTTTTGGCTTAAAAACATTGTCGTAATTGGGCAGGTAAAAGTTTTACTAAATAGCAAAAGTGGGGTACAATTTGTAGCCAGTTGGAAATCAAATAAAAATGGTAGTAGGTTATTGAATTTAATATGCTATAACTACTTATTTACCAAACAGAAAAAATATGCTTTAACTACTTCCCCAAAAATTTTGTGGCCCTTATAACTTTTAGTCCTATCATTTACTATTTATTTACCTGCTCTTTGCAGATATGCTATATCTCCTACAAAGACACTAGTTGAATTCCTAATCTTACTGATGTGAACTTTCTCATCCTATAATTTTAATCCTTCAATTGTTCTTGCAATAAAGTATATCTGAATATTTTTTGTTCATTTTTTTTTTGCTAATTAGCAAGTCTCTGAATATGTTTAGCCTTGGAAAGAAATGAATGCATATCACAATGAAATTATGGGCAAAAATAATACAATCCAAATCAGAAATTCAAGCCCCCCTTTACAAAATGCCAATATATATGCCATTTAGCATCACAGTTTGACATGATGGACTTTTGGATTTGGTTTGCTCCACAGCTTCGAAACTTCCTTTCCCATTTCTTGGTTCTCATACAACAACATCCACTATCATCTCTAGGAAACATACTCATTTGTATTCTTTCAGATCTGAAGTGTTGGCATTTTGACCTCTCTCCGATTGATGAGGAACGTCAGGAAAAGAAAAGATAAGGAAAGAAAATTAACTTTGATAAGGAACTTTTTTTCCTTGTTTTTTGCAATATTTAATAAGGAAGTTAATTGTTAGCAATTAGTGGTAATGCATATTCATGATGTTTATTTTTTGGGCATATGTTTTTCTTTTTTTCCAATGTGGTGGTTTGCGGGTGTGTATGTGTGTGTGTTGTATTTTGAGTACAAACGTAACGAAGGAATATTCTTTATCACAAGGGCAATTCTTCTCTTGTGATGAGTGGGTGATTTGAACAGAAGACATATGTAGGAGTGCTCGGGCAGGGACAACGGTAATACTTATTCACTTTACATTTTTTTTGCCTTTTCTGAGATAGGGTAAAATTTCCATTTTTATGCCATAATCACAAATAACATTTTTGGGTTGCTCGGACCACAAAAAATCCTTTTAAGTTCTATCAGTACTCTATTTCCATCTGCTTTCTTTTGTCACTATCACATCCAACCACCATCCAAAATTTCCATAAAGAAACAAATTAGTTTAGGGTCTACATTTGTTTTAGTGCTACCCAACATTTAACAGTAACTATATATACCCACCACAATTAATCTTTCACCTTCTTATCAACTTCTTATATATTTATATATGTATTCTGTCCAGCACAACCTCACATATCTAAAGTCTAGACCACCACCCATATGAAACACAACCCATCATCGCCATCTTCCATGGACTGGTTTTCATGGCTATCAAAAACTACCCTCGACACATCGCTCGTCTTCGAGTACGGCATCGTCTTCGCACGCAACAAGCTCCAATTGGATGACATAGCCTACTTCAACCATGAATTCCTCCAGAGCATGGGCATTTCTGTGGCCAAACACAGGCTGGAGATTCTCAAGCTTGCTAGGAAGGAAAATGGAGGCACACCAAAATCGCTTTCCCGGCTCGTTTGGGCAATCAGCAAAACAAAGAAGAGCTTAAGTAAGTATTTTAGCAAGTTGGTTTTCCATGACCAGGAAATGTCTCCTAAGGATTTTCCTGATTCAGCTCAGTCTAGAGAGCATTGGAAAGGAGTGTTGTTGAGGAGGCAGATAAGTGAGGAATTGAAGGAAGATCATAGGCCTGTGTTCAAGACCAGGAGCTTAGCTCTGTCTGGGCCGCTTGATGGGAGGGTCCATGAGAGATTGATGGCTACCAATACTAAGAGCTTGAAATTATCTGGGCCGCTTGATGGAAAGATGCATGATAAGTTGATGTACAAGAATAGGAGCCCAAGATTTACTGGGACCCCTGATGGGAGGGCTATAGAGCCAGAGAGGTTGATGATCACTAACAGTAAGAGCTCAAAGTTGTCTGGGCCGTTGGATGGGAGGACACATAATAGGGTCTTGATCAGAAATAGAAGCCCAAAATTATCTGGGCCTTTGGATGGAAAAGCTGTGAGCCCAAAGTTCTGGAGTCCATATGAGAAGGAAAAAGAGGATGATGATTTTGATGATCATTCACTTTGGAGCACACTCTTTCAAGATATGAAACCCACTTGAAATCTATTTTTCTTTTTTCTTTTTTTTTCCTTTTTTTTTTTAAACAATAATTTTTGTGTTAACTTTCGAAAACCTGCTCTACTTTATATTATATATAAAATTCAGTGCTTTTGTGTTGAGCTCTATAATGCATATGCAGATCTCTTTTTAAGGGCACATGTAAATGCATATGATAAAGAGTCTGCTACAGTCTCTAGTAATACTTGGATTGTTACACTTTTTATCATTCAAGTATGAATTTATGGTTGTTAATGTCACCTTTCAATAATTTAAGTGTAACCGTAAATGTCCTATACGAGAACAACTCAGATGATAATGATCTTTGGTGTTTAACCTCAAATTCTCTGATCCTTCTGGCATGTAACTAAAACCCCCTCATTTCAAAATTTAACATATGTCCTCATTTCATAATTTAACATATGTTACAAACAATTATAATTATGATCATCCTCTTTTGAAATAAAATCCTACCCATTTCGCAGTATAAAATTTCCATTTTTAGTTTACTCCTTTGTATATGCCATAAGTTGTGCTTTTTTGGATAATAATACATTTTATGTTGGGAACTTTTCATTTACACCACATGGGATTTGGATTAACTACAAAAGCATCTTTCACATTTTTAATATATCATCTACACATACTCTCTCCTTTGTAGCTGTCTAAGTTACCTGTATACTTTTATTAAAATTAAATTACTTTTGTGATTTTTATTTTTAATAATTAATTTAAAGACTTCAAAGTTTTTTCTTTTCTATATTTTAATTAATTTTTATTTAAGCTGTGTCATAATTTTTTAGCTTGAAAAAAACCTTCATCATAATTTTAATTAGATAAGTTTTTTATTTTTATTTGTAAATAAGGTATATATTTGACAAATACATTTAGTTATATATTTTTGAAAAATTATAATACATTCTAATAGGTTTAGTTAAATATATTTGATAAAGTTTTACTTAATTAAAAAGTTTATCTCATTAAAATTACATACTCTTTTAAAAAAAAAAAAAAACTGAAGAATTATCACATAATTTAAATAAAACTAATTAAAAATATAGATTTTGAAAATACTTTGAAATCTTTAATTAATTTTTTGCAAAATTGTCCAAAAAATTAAATTGTACAAAAAATTAATAATAATGCATTTAAAAATAATTTAACTTTATTAAGGGTAATTTAGAATGCCACATAGTAGAAAACATGAAAACTGGGAATATAGATGATTTGTTTAATAACTGAAGTATGCTTTTTGTTAGGCTAAACCTCAGGAAGATTATTTTAACTGCTATTGTCATATACTATTACAACATGAACAATATTGGCCAAAAGACCAAATTTTTAGCCAAAGGCGGATCCAAAAGTTTTAAAAAGGGGAGACCAATTTGGAACAATAATACTTTTAGCAGAGTCAAATTTATGTAGATTCTATAGCTAATGGTGTGAGTTTCTAAATATATTATATTAACTCACATATATTGAAAAATCTTTTGCCTATAACCCAAATGACCCCAACCCAACCCCCTCCCTTTTTTTTTTTCTTTTTTTTTNCCTTTTTTTTTTTTTTTTTTTTTCCATACAATCGTACTCCTTATTTTAAAGATCTATTTTTTTTAAAAAAAGCCACCATACTTTTTTATTTTTGACTTTCTTAACACCCATGTTTAGTTTGGTTTTCTAAATATAAAGAACCAAACACTCTTTATTTATATTTTATAATATTTTTACTCGATGTTGCACGAGTTTTAAGACTATTATATGTAGTGGTACAATTTTGCTTTTCCGTCTTCCACCGTCAACCTACAAAATAATGGTAACGTGAAGGTCTAGGGGCACTGGTATAGTGCCGGTTTAAAATACTCTGATGTTTAAGCCAGATAATATTTATGGAGGCTAGAAAAAAAGTGATCTCTCTAAAGTTAGAATTCAATATCTTTATTTCAGTACTTTAAAAGGATATTTATAGTGTCTCAAGCTTTTAGGTCCCTTAATCCCTTTAGAAAACTAAGCCTCCAACCTTAATAAGCTAGATCACAGGGCTTCAAGACTACGATTGTTTTCTAATCCCATTGGAAATAAATCTCTTAAGCAGTCATTTAAGGATGCTTTATGTTTCGAAAATGTGAACCATCAAACTCTTGGAAGTATGCAACATAAAAATCCATAAGGGACAATTCTACCGAAGCTTCATATAAAAGTCGATTGATCCTGAATAATAGACCATACTCGAAAACCCTATCAAAATGCTCAGACAGTTCGACTATCAAGATTCAGGGGCAATCATTTTGGTCGAAATAAAAACTACCCACACAGTTAGCCTTCCACTTGATTAAGTAAAGAATTTATTCAATCGGAGTAGCCATGAAATGTCTGAGACTTTTGACCCGATTGACATCAATAGCGCTTTGACTGATACCACAACCTTGTCAACACTTGTTGCTCTAGTTCAACGCCTTAGGTCTGACGAAATGGCTAGACATCGAATCACTAACAATTGCTCAATCTTAGCATTTGATTGGAATTTCTAGATCTGGATCTTAGGCATTGATTTTTGCATAAATACCCCATCTTCTTCCCCATTTCTTCTTTTACTCGAGCAGTTGCTGTTTTCTTCCTTCCTTTTTATCCTTTGCTCAAACTCGGTCGTTTTTACCTAAAACTCTTCCAAATCTTACTTGTTTGCCTCTTGTCTGCCTCACTTGCACCATGTGCAGCTCTCAAGAAACATTTTCCCTCGAAGTCTTGGGTGTACCTTGCATTCATTCCACTCGCACTTCCTGTGTTCTTCGTATTCTTCACATTCACATTTAGTTTTTTCATTTTGATCTCAATATTTTCATTTCCTTCTTTCTTTTCTGTTTATCTCATGTCCATAACTTCAATTTTTTTTACACGAAGTTCATATTCGGACAATCAAATCTTCTAGCTTTTTCGATCGAAGATACGTCCATGTATTAGTAGATAGCTACCCTCTAATTAAATCAATAGGATACTTGAGAAATGAATCTTATGATAGAGACTCGAATAATCCCTTCTGATGCGAATCCTAGTGGAATGGATCGTTGTACAATGGTTCAATGGTTTACGAAGTTGACCTCGACCCACAATCCAACGAGAGATTGGAACCTTGGTATGGAAGCTTGACCCGTTGTCTATAAGAAAGATAAGAACCTTGCTATAAACGCCACAATCAAAGCTTCGCTCTTTGATTGATAAGTTGGAAGTTTGTTCTTTTGATAAACCAAATAAGAGAGAAGATTAATTCTCAATTAATTGCAAAAATCTATCATCCTCTTATGCTGGCCGAAATTGGCCTTTTAAATCAAAAACATTATTGCCAAATATGGTTTCCTAAATAATCATCCCTAAAAGGAATAGAAAAACAAAAGACTAATATACCCTTAATCAATAAACAAATTTACAAGATAATTCCAAGCCCATTTACGTCTACTCTTTAATGTAGCTCAGCAAATTAATAAATGTAGACGTCTTAGGCCCATCCATAACTTCTTCGGCCTTTTTATCCAATGCTTGTTGAATATAAAGCTCCAAGGCCTTCTTGAATTGCTTGGCTCGATTACGAGTCACGGGACCTCCTGGATAGCTCAACCCATCATATGGACCACCTCCTCTGTATGGCTCAATGTCCCCATCACCTTCGTAGAGTTTGGAACCAAGGAACATCAAACTCCATTGGTTCCATCCTTTGTTCATACAACCAACCAAAATTAAGACTCGTATGGTAGGCAACTAGACCTTGAGAAGATTCACATGACAAAGGATTGATCTCGAAGATAGCCAATCCCAGAGAAATTTTGGAAACGAAAGAGGAGCATCAGCTGGTTGCTTTTGTTGTCGGAACACCCAATCTTCTGTCGTAAGAAAGGTTAAGAGAAAAAAGAACCGATGTTTTACAAACTAAAATAATAACCAGCCACAAACTTCTCTCTATCAGGAACAAAGATCAACTGACCAACATCATCTTTGATTACACTAATAATGATAAGTCAGCCACCTCCCTCCGACATATTTATACTTGTTTTTATGAGATCTTTTTTAGGACTGGACTCTGATTCTCAATCCTACTTTTTATCCGAAACACATATCCTACTTTGAACTTGCTCCCGCTCAACCGATGCCCAAACATTGCGTATAATCCTAGGATTGATCGTTCTTTTCATGATTCGGTCCATCACTCTCAACACATCCGTTCTTCTATACTTTTATTCGTTTAAGGAGAATTCTGATGAAAAAACATCGTTACTTCCTAATCGCTCAGAAAAAGAGAAAACTCATGTTCTATACCAACACATGCAACAAGCACTAACAATGTCGTTAATTTTTTGTCAAGGGCGAGTGGGGGCAAAACTACCTAAGTTTAGGTTCTAGGCCCGTGAGGAATACCTGGAACTTGACATTTGAAGAGACACTAACCTCGGTAGAGAAAACCAAAGTTCCGTCCAAACTCTTTTAACCTCTATTATTTCTAATTGAAGATCGTCACCTTAACTAAGAGCCTCAATCGTTCATTGTGGAAGATAAAACTTCAATCCTTTCACTTGGAAACATCCTTTTTGGCAACTTTAGCTTGAAGACTCTATTATCTGAGAAAAATCTTATCGTTGCCAAGCTTCGGCCCAATTCGAGAGACATTCCTACATGTATTCTTTTACCAAAATATCAATTTCAAACCATTAAATTGTCTAAGCTTGATTAGCTTAGGTGCTATTCTTATATTTCTTTTGGCCCAAACCTTGACTTCTGGTCCCATCTTTGGCCTAATCTCCTACCCGAACTATTTCAAAAAATGGAGAACAAATCAATCACCTTCTGGCCTTCAGTTTCAGAAATCCAAAGAAAGGTATTGTCTATGAAAGCGAGAAAATAGCTTGAAATGAGAGAAAGTCTGCTGAAATAACGATGACCAGACCGATCAAAGCCACTACATTCTATCTGAGCAAGAAATATTTTTTTATTATATTTCTATAATATTTTTTTATTATATTTTATTCCTATTGAAATTCTAATTTTAGCCTATAAATAAAGTTTTTAAACCATCTTATGGGACATATAATATATCGCACATTATTTTACAATCTCGTTTCCTTTTTTCTTTTATTAAAAACTTAGTTTTTCTTTCTGATTTGACAGACAGCGCCACAGTAATGTCTATACAAACCTCCTGACATCTTGTTTTATCTTGCATGAACACAAATTTTTTGATAATGAATATGAGTTCCAATTGACAATTAATACGGTATTATGTATCAATAATTTAGCATGCGAGATAAAAATTTAACGGTTTAATTTTTTATTTTTTTTAAATTGCTATCAAAACCCATTGAATCCATCATAATACAAAGTTGGAGACCAAAATCAATCTGGCGGTGTCTTCAAAAGATAAAAAAAATTCTAATTTCCAATGCCAATTTCATAACTATCCGTAAATTTACAATTTTGTATAGCTGACTAGATGGGGATATATAGAACACAAGTGCCCATGTACAATGATGATTGCATGAGTAATAATAATTTGGACATGTGTCCGTCCCATGAAGCCTAAGGACTGTCTGCATTTATATATGTACATATAGGGTCTGTTTGGTACGCAGGATCAGACTGGATAGGATATAACTGGCAGAATTGGATCGGATTGGATAATGCTGGACTGGATTTCTCAAATCCTGTCCTGTGTTTGGTGCAGGACCAGACTGGATCGGATATGATATCCTGTGTTTGGTACAGTTTCTGACTGGACTGGATAAAAAATTAATTTTTCAATATATTTTATATTTCTTTGATTATAGTAGAAATTGTAATTTTAATTATTAAAGTAAATATACATAATATATAAAATATATTGTAATATTTTTTCAATTATAAATTTAATAAAACATAATAGTATGTCATTCAAGAAAATATTAAACATAATTTAATACAAATATGTCATAATTGTTCTCAATAACATAAACAACTACTAAAATTGAAAAAGCAAGATACAGATTAACCTAATACATATGTGCTAGTATGCTCATAACAACAACTCCAACTGTGCAACCGACAATTAAACCGATGAAGAACGAACATCGATATATGCTTTGATAATTAGGTATAGGGTGCTTAATCTCCATTTCTTCAATAGAGCATTTATTATTATTTTTTTGTTTAATTGTCCGTTCAATGTGTAGAACATAGGCTATTTCTGCTTCATCTATTGAACGGTATGATTTGTAGGAGTTGCCTTTGAATCCATGAATTTGTTCTTGACATTCTGCTTATGAGTCATAAATCCATGGTTGTCTTCCTTTGAACACAACGTATATTTTTTGATCTGCCATTATTAGTATCTGCATATAAACAAAATATAGGAATAAATACACTTTACTACCTTTTAGTTTGACAAACTTGCACATTAGGCCTTCAAGTTTTAAATGCATCATATTAAACTTTTAATTTACATTTTAAATCACATTAGATCTTTTTTAAAATCTTGCTAATAGAAAATTAATGGTGTTAACTCTCTTTATTAATCTATCTGAAGCTATCCAACCAAATGAAACCCTATAAATCTATAATTTTTCTACTTCTTGCATACGTTCTACTTGGATCCTTTTAAATGGAGAAAAAGTAAAATTTGCAAGGCTATTGTTCTGCTTTTCCTAAAGGTACGAATCTTGACCCTAAAATGACATTTTGTGGTAAATGGGATGCCGTTTTGCCCATGAGTGGGTCACCTTTTCAATTTGAAAATTTAGTGAAAGCCAATAGAAAATGACAAACTGTGACTATAAAGAATTGTGACTTTTTTATTGAAAAATATTTTATTTGTTTGGCTGAACTGCATAATTTTGTATTGATTTTGATTTATTTATTAGCTATTAGTTATGTAGTTGAAATGACTGTTTGAACTTTAAATTTTTGGGTTCACTTTAACTTTATATTTAATTAGTTTGATTTTTATATATATGCGTATATATATATTCATATTTTTTGCAGAAAATGTCACCCATTACCATTCAAATTTATCATGGTGGTCATTTTATAAGGAACCCGTTGAAGAATTATATTGGTGGAAGAATTACACAGTTTGATGACTATGATATTGATGAACTGAGTATGATAGAGTTTGATAACATGATAAAAGAATTAGTCTGTAATGGGTATAAAACTTTGTGGTTTTTATCCCCTGGAACCAAAATGCAATATGGATTGAGGCCTTTAAAAAATGATTCTGATGTATTAGAAATTGCATCATTAAGTTTTGCATTTAGAGTGCTGAATGTATATGTTGAGCATCATGAAAATAATATTTTTTAACAGGCAAGATCCTACAAATTATGTGGATGCCTATTATTTAAAAGATGCCTATATGAAGGCATATGAACCTTTGATATTTCCTTTAAATGGACCAAATTTGTGGTCAAGAACTGACCATGATCAAGTTTTTCCCCCTCCTTTCACTAAGCAACCCAGTAGACCTAAGAAATTAAGAAAGAGAGATCCATGTGAAAGTTACCCAGAAAACAGAGTGAAAAGAAGAAATACAAGTTTTAGATGCTCAAATTGCTGGAACTGGGGGCATAACAGATGAAGTTGTAGGAGGCCACCTGCAAATAGGCCAAGAAAGAACATTCAGGAGGAAGTTTCTGTCACACCATCTCAGGCAACTTCCCAAATCACTACTACCTTCTATTTTATAACTTTGTTTTTGTATTATTGTAATATTTACTAGCTTTTATGTTTACTGCAGATAGTATCAAATTCAATGGCACAATCAAGCTCAATGGGAGATATTAGTACTATCACTAATGGTGAAGTAGGTCACCACACAAATTTTGGAAGAGGAAGATGAAACACTAGTAAATGAGGCAATGCAAACTGAGAAGGGGATTTGAAACCCATGTGATTGTTTTGATTTATTTTATTGATGTAAAGTTGTAAACCTTAAAATGGTTATTGACTACTATGATTGTGATGGATTGGATTTTATGTAAAAGGTACTTGACTACTTTGAAAGTCTGGGTTTTGAAGGAGTGAAAGGCTAGTGTTAGGTGGCATATCTGGACAAGTTATGTTTTTTTTTTTTTTTTTTTTATTTTGTAAGACATTAGTTATGTAACCATCAATGATACATCACTTGATTTAGTAATTACACATGCTATGTAGCCATCACTGTGAGAATGAAGTATGCTTATGTGGATTTATTAGTTATTTGCTATTGTCTCATTGTGCTACAATTTATATAAGCATTTCACAGGTTCTAGTGCATTAATATTTGAACATGCATATAAATACACAAATGTAAACTGTAAAACTATATATAAATTGTAGACAAAATATAAAATATATATAAAATACGTATTATATCTTCTTTTAAAAAATTTCAACATTCACAATCCATTTATGTAAAAGAGATATCGCCCACCATGAACTTAGCTGATAACATGTATATACAGCAAAGAAAAAGGAAAAAAAACAACTGCATAATTTTTGAAATGAGATATAGAGATAAAAATAATCGTCCCCACCATGTTTATATTATATATAGAGGTTGGGTAAAGGGAGCAAAATGATGTGCTTTCCACCTATCTTGTTAATTATGAAGACATATCAAATCTTTGGACTCAACTCATCCATCTGGAAAAGTATTACATTTACATACATACATATATATATATATATATATACCTTAGAAAAAAAAAACGTATATTATAGTTTGTGTGTGTATATACGTGATGCTGCAGTCAAATGCAAACCAAACAAGATATCTCTTTTAAAAAAAAAAAACTATTAGAGTGATTCTAAATCCAAGGGAAAGAAAACTAGTGCTTGTTTGAGAGAAAGAGTGAGAGATTTGAATGCCTAACAGCCAAACAAGTGAAAGAGTTAACACCATTAATTTTCTGTTAGCAAAATTTTAAAAAAGGCTTAATGTGATTTAAAATGTAAATTAAAGGTTTAATGTGATACATTTAAAACTTGAAAGCCTAATGTGCAAGTTTGTCAGATTAAAGGGTAGTAAAGTGTATTTATCCCCAAAATATATTAGTATAATTTCTACTATATAAATAACAAAAATATTAGAAACATTATAAAATAAAATAAATAAACATAACACACTTTCCATTAATATTGTTCATATTCATAAAATACTATAAAATAAACAATCCATACAAGCAAATCAATACTCAATAACATAAAGCATCTAACCGATGACATAAACATAAACAATCCATACAACTAACTCTGGAATGACATTTAAAAATACATAGTAAATCTACGAACTAGTGGATGAACCACCGAGCAACTCACGAATAAAAATAATTTTTTCTTCATCGTCTAACTCAATAAATATATGAAACTTATATATTTTCTCACAACAAATATTTATGGCCTTAAGTCATGAAATCTATGGCAAATACGCTTATATATGTGTAGGCCAATCATCATTGCTCAAACCAAGTCATGAAATCTTGCACAATCCAAATCTCTAATTTTTAGTTGAAGCTTTTGTTTTTTATCTTATTTGTAGGCAGAGTATCACTATCAGGGTAATACAAATTTTATGTTTTTAAGCTCATTTATATAAGAAACTTTATTCTATTGATATTAGATATTTTTCCACCTAAAATTTTCATGCAAATTACCAATCAATACTAATCCAAACCATTTTAGCAAAAAACAAAGAAATTTACTGATCTACACATGTCCAGCAACAATCCGGCTCCTTAATTTGACATACTTTCTTACTAATGTCTAAATTTGACATTATTCTTTCTTAAGCATCAATACACAAAGCAATTGTATACACCAAAATCACACCAAAATCCAGCAACAATCCAACACAAAATTCAGTTTACAGAACATCAACCCATATCTGCCATCCAGACCCACGATCCAGTCCAAATCCAGACCAACTGTCCAGCAAAAATTGAAGCAAAAATCTAGTAAAATTTGAGTAAAAATCCAGTTACAATTTGAGCAAAACTCCAGCTAAAATTGGAGCAAAAATCCTGTTAAAATTGGAGCAAAATCCAGCAAAAACAGTAATATAATCCAGCAAAATTGGTTTTCACATATTCTAAATCCGAAACGACTAACCTCAAGGACAAAATCGGATTCCTTCGTGGATGTGTTGGAGAGGACAAGGGAGACGAGCTGTGGAAACGGGGAGTAGCACTGGGTTCCTTCGTCGACCTACTGGAGAGGACAGGGGAGAAGAGTTGTGGTAAGGAGGAGCGGATCTGAGTTCCTTTGTGGATCTGCTGGAGAGTACAGGGGATACTGGGTCTGGAGAGGGGGAGTTGTGGAAAGGGGGAGCGAATTTGCAGAAGGGGAGCTTTTCTTAAAAGGGGGAGTTGTGGAAATGGAGAGCTTTTCTGGAGAGGGGGAGCTGTGGAGAAGGGGAGCTTTGCTGGAGAGAGGAAGCTATGGAGAGGGGGAGCTTTTCTAGAGAGGGGGAGCTTTGCTGAAGAGAGTTGAGGACGCGGTTGGAGAGGGGCAGTGGTCGAAGGAAAGCTATTCGAGTCTGCTTGCTGTTATCCCGTGTGTGCGAAAAAGGATTTGGCCTCTCCCTTAAGTTGGCTAACCGGATTCGAGGATTGGATTGAGAAATCTCAGTCCGACGCTCGATAAACGTATGATAAAAGAGGACCAGATTTTTCAATCCAATCTGGTCTCCATCTCCAACGTAACAAACACGCCCTAAATGGGTTGACTGGATTTGTATATCTTCTCCACACTAAGTACTGGATAAAGAATGAGTATAGGATAATAGTCCGATTCTCTTCTCTTTCCTAGTTTACCAGATGCTACTTTACTTTGTCAAACTTGGAGTATAAGGGTTTTTTTTTTTAAATGTCGAACACGCAGACTTTGTGAAAACTTTTGCCCATTTTTTAAAACTCAAAATTTTGCTCTAAATCACTATGCATTTACTGGTGAATTACTAACATACATTTTAATTAAATTTTTATTTTCTGTATTCTCAAATAAATGCCCACCGATAATTTTTTTCTCTCTCTGCAAGGTATTCCTTTTTTTTTCTCCCAATTTTTTTCACTCAAATCTTTTTTTCCTCATGGATCTCCTTTTAAAAAAGAATTTCTTTCAAAAATAAAAATTAACACTTCTTTTCAAATATTGGTTAGAGAAATCTAGTAATCGAATTTATTAAATTTTTAGAAGTTTATCATTGAGATCAATGAGTTTGGGTGAGATAAAAATGAAAAAGAAAATAATTGAACTTGCTGAAATTTTTATTTTCTGTATTCTCAAACAAATGCCCACCGATAATTTTTTTCTCTCTCTGCAAGGTATTCCTTTTTTTTTCTCCCAATTTTTTTCACTCAAATCTTTTTTTCCTCATGGATCTCCTTTTAAAAAAAGAATTTCTTTCAAAAATAAAAATTAACACTTCTTTTCAAATATTGGTTAGAGAAATCTAGTAATCGAATTTATTAAATTTTTAGAAGTTTATCATTGAGATCAATGAGTTTGGGTGAGATAAAAATGAAAAAGAAAATAATTGAACTTGCTGAGAAAAAAAGAGAGAGAAAAAAAAAACTAGTGGAGGCAGCGGAATGCCCGTTGGAGGAGATGCGGGCTGGGGCACAAAATGGGGCATGGGGAATGTCCGTAGGCCCGATTGGAGGGCGAAATGGTAGTGGCCCGTGGAAGTGATAGAATTCGTGTGGACTGAAACACAACATGGGGATGCCCGTGGGTCTGAGGAGAGAAGACGGGCTTCAAACATCAGCCCCCTTTCTCTCTGTCTCTGCACTTTCTCTTCTTTGCTCTTTTTTATTATCTAAATTCATTCATCTAAATCAAATACTTCTCTTTCCTTTTTTTTTTTTTTCTTTTTTTAGTTAATCTTTTTTTGCTTTGTTGAAGTTTAATATCTTTCTAACAATATACGTATTGTGCCTTTTAAAGCTTTGAATTAATATGATATCTATTTTTTTCTTTGTTTAATAAAGTAATTTATTTCTTTTTTAGTAATTTTGATAAAATGTAATTTAGAAAATTAGAGTTACATTACCTTAAATGAAAACCACCAGAGAAGAATGAGTTTATGTGAGAAAAAAAAAAGTAGAAGAAAGAAACGGAGAAGGAAAGAAATAAAAGAGAGAGAAACTAATTTTTTTTCGTCTGCTCTTCCTCTCACTAAGTTTGCAAATTAAAATTAGAGATTTTTCTCATCAATATCTAGAAGCAGGTGTTAATATTTATTTTTGGAAGAAAAAGAAATTAAATTAAGAAGATTCAGGAGGAAGAATGGATCTGTGAAGGAAAAAAAAAGAAGAGAAAAAATAAATAAAGAAAGAGATAGCTTGCAGAGAGAGGAAGAGAAGAAAAAAACAAAACTTTTTTTCTTTCTTTCTTTATGATGGGCATTTCATCTCTGTTAAAAGAATGATTGATAATTCATCCATAAATGCACAGTAATTTAAGATATAATTTTAAGTTTTAAAAATGTAGATAACCCATATAACCCATTACAAAAATACTTCTAAATCCAATCAATTGTTTGGGCAATTCCATACTCTCAGAGCAATCATGGCCTCAGGAAACTGTTGGCGTCAAGAGTCTATTGGGTGTATCTTGGGGCTTTGGAAGATTACAAACTCCACTGTTTTTATACCACACTAATTGATATGCCAAATACCAAGTTGCCAAGCAGAATTATAATAATATCAGTGAACGTTTTCCATGAAATCATTATCGTCATCCCTCATCATGATTTTTATACTAAACCAAGGTTGGGGTGGGTAATTAAATATTTTTACTAGAGCTGGAAATTAATTATTAAAATCGAAAACCCAGATAATTAGAAAACATGGGATTAGGATTTCATGGTCTCCTACATAATTCTTTACCAAGTTTAATCATCCAATCACAGCCTCTTGATCATCTTCAAATTCCAATCCTTGACTAAAATCACTATCAGCAAAAGGGTGCTTTGCAGCTAGTCTATAAGATGGTGTATGAAAGCATAGAAGAATTAGATAATAATTCCAAGGACAAAGGGGATAGCATTATCCACTTGTCTAAGTGATCGATCAACTTCATTGAATTTTTTTAGCTAAAAGCCAAACCACTATATCTACACTTGTAATTCTTTAAGGGAAAGATTAAAAAAAGTAGAATCTATTAAGCATCCCAAGCAAATCAAATCTTGTTATACAAGACAATAACTTTTTATGTGGACAGTCAATGATTCCAACTTTCTGTGATTCCTTTAAGTTCCATGGCCAACCCTTTTGCAGCTCCATATGTAGCCCATGACCAAATTTGTGCTTCCATTGTGGATGCGTTGCCAAATGAAATAAGGGTTTGGTGTAATATGTCTTTGTCATCAAAATGGGAATAAAATAAAGGGGGGGGGGGGGGGGGGGGGGGNGGGGGGGGGGGTTGGTTGTTAGGTATTGTCTATTTTCTGCCCATTATGCTCTACAAAAGTACGTGTCCAAATATTTTCATGTTTAAAAGATAAGGATATAAATGGGTTGCTCTATATTAGGTCCAAGTTGGCATATAGTGGCTCTATTTTCTCCTACCAAACCGACTTCTGAGTTTGATATGTCTAAATCTAATCTAAAAGTGATTTGATAATGTTTACTTTAATTATGTATAATTTAGTTTGTAATTTAAATGATAGTTAGACTTTGTATCTATCTACAAATTTAAAGTTTTGAAAAAATTAGCTATAGTATCTACGAGTAGAGCTCAGTGGTAAAAACTATAATTTTCTTATATAATGTTCTAAGTTCAAATCTTCCACTCTAATATAAAAAAATAAAATAAAAAATGAAACTAGCTACGACATTAAAAAAAATGGACAAATTAAAATTGAAACCATTTCAAATGACTTTTATGATAGTTATTTATCATTATAAATGAATATTATGATAGTTATTTAACATACATATATGCTACTACGGAACTATTTTACTAAGCAATTTACAGACTAATCAAGCACCTCACCAACAACTTGAATCTAACCAAATGCTTAATCTTCACTTATGGTGTTACTTCTTGTTTGTTTGGTAAGAAGTTCATATGAGATATATTTTATTATTATTTTTATTATTATCAAATTTAAAATGGTCTTGCTAGGTGTGTAAATGCAGGTTATTCAATCTAGCTAAAGCCCAAAATTTTAGATTTGGGCAAGTTGGGTTTGAGGTTTTTCGGGTCTGAGATATGATTCAGGTTAGGTCACGCCACACTAAACCGGACAAATACTCTAAATTTTAAAACTTAATGCCCAGATCTATTCATATCAAGCTGAGCTTCAAGCTCAGATTTTGGGTTCAGGAGTTCGAATTTAGTACTCAAAATTTAATTTTAAAATATATTTGTTTTACTTAAGACATATTATAAAAAAATATATATATAAAGATTAATAAGTATTTTTATGTACTCAAAATGCCTAATAAATTTTTATTTTAATAAAAAATTACAAGTTTTATCTTTCAAATATAATAAATTTGATATTGCTGTACATATTAAATAAATAAATTGTTCAAATATATAATAGTTTCTAAAGTTTGAGATCAATAGTTGTTATATATATCTATATATACATAATATAGATAACTAATTATTAGTTTTTCATCATTTTGTTGTTAATTTGATGTGACTTATGATTTAAACAAATGGTTATTGGGACATAAAAAAAATTAAAATAAATTATATTGGACTATAATTTGAGCCAGTTCAAATGGATAAGCTTCAAGTCAGCTCAACAAGTAGCCCAATGAGTCAAGCTTCGGACTTGATATATATTAAAAATCTAAAACTGATGCCCACTCCAAGACAAAAATGGCAATTTCTGGTTCGAGTTATATTGAATTCCGGCAGATATTTTTCAGACGAGTTTGACTGAGTTTTGAGCTTTTGGCATTTCTTATTTGCCCAACTCTTGCTCCTAGAAGTCTAGAAGGATGTATATAACTTGTAGTTCTTTCACCTTATCATTTAAAATCAGTTGAAAACCTTATCCATTCTCGCTTGTTATGTTTGCGTTTTCATAATTATTCCACATTTTGCCAAAAATATTTTGTGGAGAATAATATAATTTTCGTTGGCTGGACATTATCTTCGTGCAAAAATTTCAATAAATCCATATCCATAAATATATCCACATTTTCCGGGTTAGACTTTTCGGCAATCCTCATCTGGTTTGAGTCTTATTGAATTGACAACGTTTATTTGTTTTTGATCTATTTATTTATTTTTAAAGCAAAATCTTATGTCTATTCTTACTTTGCTACTTTGGATATAATATGATTGAGCTAGACTCACACCATGTTCATCTTTTATGTTTTAGCATCAAATTTTTCATTCTTAACTTTTAGATCACATCAACACTTAATATTTAAAATTCAATTATTGGACTAAATATATGTTTAATGACACCTAACATTTTATTGGACAAAGTGATTCCATAAATGAATTTTTAAATTTCAACAGGTTGGAAATATAAATTCTGATAGTAAAACTATCAAGTTGATCTAATAGGAGCGTAATTGTAATATGATTAAATTAAGAGTTCATTTCACTTTGGTACCATTGACTTTCAAAGTTTTGTAATTTAGGCTCTCAACTTTCAAAATAGGAATTGAAATTTAAATTTTCCAATTTGTTACAAATTGGTCTATTCTTTAATTTGGCCGAACAAATTAATAACAATTTTAGGATGGTTGCTTTCCTCTATTTCATAGACTATATGGAATAATTTCCTATTTGTTTGGCTAAATTTATAATTTGACCGATCTGTAACAATTTGAAAAATTCAGAATTTAAATCACTACTTTTGAAAATTAAAGATATAATTTGTAAATCTCTACAAGTCTAAGAATATCAAAATGCAATTAACTCTTAATTAATCATTTGCTGCTGATTTTATTTTATTATTTAAATAGAATATTTCGGATACATGACACGTTCCTTGTGTTAAATGTTTTGTTTATTTACTTCTCTTCCATGCTTCTTTCTACGGCTTTGGCAAAATGCCAAATAACAGAAAAATATAGATGATCTCGTCATGTTCATAATTCTTAGGTATTTATTCAGTTAGTTATATAATAACAACCTTTTATTTTTTTTTTGAGATTTTTAAAGCAACGCCAATCAAGTGGGCATACTTTTTTATGCCAAAATTTGTTATCAGTTGTAATAATACCATAATATATGGATGCAAGATCAGGATGGCCAAAGTTGGCTAATATCCCAACTTAGTGCATCTCTAATAAAATATAATTGATGTATAAAGAGCTATGATGTGTTGGAAACGTATTTTCATATAAGGTGGGAACATAACTACTGACGTGTGTTTGAGTCAGAAATAACTCTTTACAATAAACAAAAAAATAATAATAAAAATTTCCAGTTTTTGTAGCTGAAGTTGCTTAGCTATGAAAATTATGTTGCTAGGTTGTCGTTGTAGGCCCGTCAGTAATTCTCAATAGTAAGAAAAAAATATATATCTCGAGCCAATTTTAATTTGCTGACATTCTTTGTAGCTAAAACTTGTTATAAATAACTACAAACACGTTTTTGTCAAAAAACTTTAAATTTCTGTCTCTAAAACCTATATTCATAGCTTAGTAGGATGGAAATATTTGATCCTTGTATCCAACCATCAGGCACAAAATTTGTTTGTCTCTGATGTTTAATTTACGAAACATAAATTGAAACTATCTATCACTAGCTACGGAAAGGAAGTTTGTTTTTTGATTATCATTAGCTTCAAAATTCTAGAATGATTGTTTCTCAATACCTACCATATTGTTTGTTGTGACTATGAGTTGATAGCTACACAATAGATGTTGTACTTAAACCTAATTTTGTGTTTTAGCTACAAAACTTTTGTAGCTTATTAAAAATATTAGATACAAAATACTTTTGTAGCTAAGTATTGTAAGCATTAATTTTATCATATATATTATACATACATCAAATACAAATGGCAGGTATCCATATGTTATTTATACTATAGATACAATCATATATATTAAAATAACATCAACATGGCATCAAAGTAAAACTAATTCTCATATTATTGCTTTAACAGTTAAAACATATTATTTTTACAGTAGAGAATAAAATAAAAATTTTAATACTAACACTTCTTAAATAACTAAATAATCTTACATCTATATATCAAGCTAAACAATAATGTTTTCATGAATCCTCAATTTGCATGCATCTCAAATTTTATTGACACTTCCCATGCTTTCTATACCTGCGATATGGAAAACAAGTCAATAAGGATTATATAAATGGGTCTTAAACAACACCATTGTTCAAAGAACAAATAGACGGAAAGCAAAAGGCCAAAGAAGAAAAGAAAAAGGAAGAGTCCTCACTTCACTTGAATGTCATAATTGTCATTTCCACATGCCTTGGAACATTGTAATTGTCTCTTACATGTAATAAAAGCAGGGGTTTTAATTAAACTCTAAAAGATGCTATCACAAGCAGCGGTAGCAACAATTCAAACCTACGCATGTAAGGATTGATGGCTAAAAAGAGAAGAATAAAAACATTCAGTAAAGGATAGGTGGATGAGCAAAAACCAATAGTTAGAAGCTATACCCTGTTTATAAGTGATACAAAGATGGTTTTGATTCTGCATACAACACAGTTTTTTATTTTTTGAATATAAAAGATGCCTCTTGATAGTATCATGGGCATCAAGCCATAGACCCTGCACCATGCAGCATGAGACTATCCGAGGCAACAATGGAGCATTTCAAGACTCGAACTTCAACTTTCAAATTCGCAAGTGTAAAAGGTGAGTTGACTTTCTACCGCTAAGCTACCACATTCGATGGTCATTCAAAACATAGTTAGAAGCTATCCCCTGTTTATAAGTGATACACATGGTTTTGATTCTGCGTACAACACATAGTTCATCAAAGTATAATGGAAAAACTTCTGAAATCATTAGCCAATCAGATTTATGTCAAATTAATAATTATCAACCAATAAGATCCATCAAGTAATTGCTATTGCCACTATCACCTATTTCATTGAAATACTTATAATCTTAATAAATCAAATTCAAAACATAAATAAATTTCAATGTCCTCTGTTATTCTCAAAATTACTTATTACGTTTACCTTCATTTTTGCAGAATCAGTGGAAAGAAGGAAAAACTACCCCAAGTCTATTCCTTGCTTGGTGAAGTACTAACGAAAGTTGCTTTCAACCGAAAAGGCCTTGGCCAATTTCACAGCAACATGATCATGCTGGGAGGTGGAAAGGCAGTCTTCCCGCAATCTGTTTCAACAACAGTTAGTTCACAATTAATGAATCACAGAGTGGACAAAGATTAAGGATTTTGCCAAACAAAAATCTCAGGGAGTGGCAGATAAAATTAAGGTTTTAGGAATTTACATGGTTTTCCTTTTTTCTTAGGAAAGCAAATAAGATGACCTGCTTCCTTTTGTCTGCTGATAAAAATTAAACTAAGAGAAAGCTATGTAAATTGGCTAATCTTAAGGGTTCTAACATTTGCAAATCAAAAATTCAACAAGCAAGAAACTATACAACACACTTAGCAAGGACCAAATCAATAAGTTAACATAAAAGCATATAAAAACAATCAAAAAGCCACACAAATCTAATAAAAAAGTCAATTTGAACTCCTCCAACCATCACCAAGTTCAAATAAGTTTTCTTACTAGTGAAATACATTACTACCAAGTAAGTATCTAGAACATTAAATTAGAATTTTAAGACCTAGAAACCGAAATTGTCAAACCAAAAATAAAATTAAAAAAATTGAGGATAGAACTAAATTCAATAGTGGTTAGGCTTCCAACAATTTAATCCCCGCCCACATTTATTCATTAAAAAAAAAAAAAATTCCCTCAATCTACAGCATTTTATTGTTAATCTACAAGAAAGAAACGAAATGGAAAAACAAAGGTACTGCACCTCTTTTAAAATTCTCTTAGAACTCAAAGACAAACAAAACCAAACAACGAAAGTCATAATCCCAATTTCACCTCGCGCAGCTTTCTCAGCAAGCAAACAACGCAAGCTTAAAGAAATGGGTATCTATCTAAAACCATACACATTTAAACATAGAAATGGCGAAATCGTCATCCTCCGCGTCGATAATCGGAGCTGGTGGTGATTTCGTAGAATGAGAAGAAGAAGGGGATCTGAAAACTACGATTGCGCTATCAATTGATTCTTTCGGTGGGTTTGATTCTTTTGTTCTCTTAAGAAGGAGTGCTCTCAGAAACTCAAAGACGCAAACCACCATTACCACCAATATCCATTCACACATGGAGACAGACGGAACCAAATCCAATCTAACAAGAAGACGACCCTTCAACCCAGCTGTTGCCGATGAGCTAGTCCAGCTACTACCCGCTGGCGAACACATATCAGACTACCAATGCCCGAGACCATTGGCTGTCAAAATCCAAGAGAGACGGAGTTTTTTCTGCCCAAGAGAAGGAAGGGGATGAAGGAATTGCTTGCGCTAAATTATGGGGAATTTAAAACAAAAAAAAAAAACCATTTTCTAAATTTGTTATTTACAAAATCGTCACTGGTTAATATTTCACCTACAAATCCATTTTGCAGCTTTTCACTGTATAATTTGCCACCAGCTAATTAGTAGCTAATATTATCGACTAGGAACAACGAGTTTGATTTTTGAAACATTTTATTTAAAATTTTGATAAGCGGGAAGTGACGGTGCCAAAATTATCTAGGAATTTTGTTATAAAACTTAGTGACTAACAATTTAGTAGCTAATATCTATGAAATTCAAATAGATTAACCGCAAATTTATTTCCTGTCTTTTTTTTGGTAAAGCAAATTTATTTCCTGTCACAAAACTACCTTAGCTACAAAATAATATTTTTGTTTGGGTTTTTAGCACCATTGCTTTATAAATTTTGCAGGGATTTGCAAAATGCCACTTGCGCTTATATTTAGCATATATCTTCTGTTGTATTTAACAAACGTTGACAGTATCAATTTAAAATTTAACACGTATATGTCCTATGAACTTAATTAACAAGCATTGATGATGTTAATTTTTATTAAATTCATGAGACATAGATGTTAATTATAAAATATATGAAAATTTTTCAAATCTAAATAAAATTTAAAAAGGCCTAAGTACCAAAATCCAATTTTTTGTAGCTGGGAAATGTGGTTATTGCTCAATTATTGTTATTATCATTATTATTATGTTAGAAGATAAAGATGAAGTTTATGAATTATCTAGTCGAATTATAACGACAATCAAGATATAATTAAAAATAGATTTATAATTTTAATTAGGAAAACATCATCGTTAGCAAGCTTTGATGGAGGCTATATAAAAGGGTGGAGGGCACCATATGAAATCATCACCAATAGACTTTTATTGTCAGTTCAATTTTATTATTAATAAAATCCTATTTATTTTCCAAGGCATTAAAACCCATATATAATTCTCAATTGTTCTCTGTTTCTATTATGATCGCTTGTTTCATTTTCTTATTTATTTTATTCTTTCAATTTAATATTTAATATTAAGGTGTCACGATGGCATTTCCAGTGACGGCTAATATATTGCAATATTTTTTTATTTTCTTTTATTTTTAAGTGAGTTGAATTCGCGCTAAAAAAGGCTCAAAACAGAGCTTACAAACCAGGACTATAGCCCATACTGAAGGGACAACATCTTCTTTTGACACAACAACAACAAAACTGGTATCCAAAGCAAGAGATTTTTTAGGTAGACAATCTGTTAGTCGATTGGCCTCCCTATGGACCCAATCGATACTCCAATTTTGACAAGCACGGTGATTTTCGACCAACAGATAAGTCAATTTGCTATCCTAGCCGCATGGTTCCTCATTCGACTTGATCTTGATTTTGTATCGGTATTGATCATCACAGGGGGAGGCTTCCAGAGCTGCAAAGTCAGTATAACAGCAGTAGTAAGGCAATCTTGTAACAAGATAGTTTCAAACTCCTCAACTTGGCTCTCCAAAAAGCGAATCATAGCACCAACCTCCACCTGTTTTTTAAAAATATTTAGATTTCGACTACTCCAAATCACATAGCAGAAGACCACCATAATAAGAGTGAACCTCGCTTTCTCTAAACCACCCATCAAGCTCAAATCAACAGGGGCCAACACAGATTTCAACAAATCCATTTAAATCAAGATGCTGAAACAAATCCAATCAAATACTTCATTTGCTAGCAAAGCGCGAAAAAAAGGCAATGGGGAAAGATATGGTCCTCTGATTCTTGTGGGCAGTCACAGAAGCAGCAGCCACGATCTCTATACCCCACATGAGAAAAAATAAAAGCCTTCGTTGGTAAAGCACCAACTAGAAGCCTCCATACAAACATCCGCAGCCTAGCATGAAATTGAAGTCTTGACATCGCCGAAAGCCAAGCCCTCCTAGTTTTTTAAGATTACAAATCTTCTTCCAAGCAACCAAAGCCATAAACTGAGTAGAGCTAGAATTTGAGCTCCACCAAAACTTCTGAATTAGTGCATCTATCTCGCAAACATCTTTAGGAATTCTGAAAGTGGACATTGTGTAGGTAGGGATAGATTCCACAACCGACTTGACCAACGTGGCTTTTCCAGCCCTAGATAGAGCCGCCTCTGCCAACTCCTCAATTCTCTCTAAGCAATACTATCCTTTAGTCTAGCAAATTCTTTTATTTGTTTCTCCTAGGAATCAAGGAATTACCAAGATAGACCAACCGACTTTCAATCTCTTTCAGCCCAAGTATTTGCTTAATCTCTCGATGACTCATCCTCCCCAAATTAAGCGAGAATAGTATGCTAGATTTCTCTAGACTAACCTTTTGCCTAGACCACTTACCATATTCCTCGAGACAGTGCGCTAAAGTAGAAGCATTTCTCGCATTTGCTCTAACAGTGATCATGATGTCGTCGACATAAAGTAAATGTGAGATTGTCGGAACATCCCTACTTATTTTCACCTAGTTCAAATTATTTCTATCTCCTTCTTTGAATAAAAGTCTCATGAAGAACTCAGAACACAAGATGATCATATATGGTGAGAAAGGATGACCTTGGCATAACCCATACCCTGGAGTAAAAGACCCATACACACTCTCATTTGGCAATAAGCTATACTCCACCAAGCTTAAGCAGCTTTAGATGAAGTGACATAAAGTTTATCCGAAGCCCCAAACACGCAACACCCTGCTCACAAAATCCCACTCGAGCCTATCACACACCTTTTTTGTTGGGTTTTCGGTGTTTGGACCAAGAACCTATAAAAAAGAAGTGTTAGTGTCTCTTTGATCTTTAGCTTGACGGTCTTGTTTTAGTGTACGCAGAAGCTTGATATTATTTTTCTTAAGGAAGAACAAAAGAGAAAACACATATATTTATGGTATTTTGGAGTTGTAACTGAGAGAGAAAAAAAGGTGGAGGAGAACTTCAACATTCAAGAAAATTATTCAACCCAATTTTTCATTCATTACAGAGATATTACATTGAACTAAAACACAATATATTTGACTTCCGTATCCATATAAAATCAACCTGTCTATAACATTTCCTCAATACGCTACCATATGCCGCCATTTCCACTTTGATGATTTGACTAAACAGACTTTCGAGTTTAAACATTGGTTGAGATTTTGGACTCTCCGTGAGTATGTCTAAGACATTCCAAGGGAATATTTTTCAGACATGAACATTTCCCTCGGACATTTTATCATTGGACACTTCAGTCTTAGCTTCAGACATTTTATACTGAGACATTTCGGTCTCAGTCTCGGACATTTTATATTGAGACATACTCCGGGCTCAGCCTCGGACATTTTATACTGAGACACTTTGGTCTCAGCCTCAAACTTTGCTCAGCCTTTCTTGTCTTGGACGTTGTTGTCTTGTCTTGCCCTTTGTCTTGGAGATGTTACCTAGGCATTTCTTAGCTTCGCTCTTTTTCTCGGACATGTGTCTCGGAATTTTTTAGTGAGGTAGATGTTAGGATGGACTTATTCGAGGCTCGAACATTGTTGCCTCAACATTTCTTGGCTCATACATTTATTTGTGTGTGGCAAAATTGCCACCTTTCAACACTTATCTTTGACATTTTGCTGGAGGCTCAGACTTTTCTTTATCTTCATTTTTTTTTTCTCTTTTGCATAGAAGCCTCTTTCAAGAGGTCATTAGTTGTGCATCAGCTCCATGGTCCTTTGATTTAAAGACCGTAGTATTGTTAGGAAAAAAAACACTCCTCCTTGGCATGACCTTCCTTCATGTGGCCAAGGCATGAAGGCATGGTTTCGAAACATTCTTCTTTGAGAGAGAATGGTTTGGCATTACGAGGGAATTTCTCTACTCGGCATTGTGAGATTAATTTCTTGTAGCATTGAGAACACATCTACTCGGCATTGTGAGCACTAAGCTTGGCGTTGATAAGCATTACTGCTCGACATTTTTTTTTTGCTCCTCCTTACTCATAATTACTTGAATGCACCATACTCAAGTTTATCCTTCACATTTTGCCTTCCCCACAAGTTAAGAGCTTGTAGGTAAGCTAATTGTGATGAACCTTATTGCATAGATCTCTTTTCCAAAAAGATGGTTGAGAGGGGGTTGAAATCTTGCTAAAGCCATTTTTGTAAGGTTCTTGATTTTTGCTATGAAAAAAAAGTGTTTATCTCAAGTGTTTAGGATAAATCTTGTGCTAGACCTTGGAAAAGATTCAAGGCAACAGAATATAAAAAAGAATGGAAGAAGCAAACTTCACACAAGTCTCAAAAACATGAAACCGGGCTTTGAAAGGGTGAACCTAGGCTCTAATAGAATGAAACCAGGCTCTGATACTATTCTGTTGGGTTTTTGGTGTTTGGACCAAGAATCTATCAAAGAGAAGTATTAGTTTTTCTTTGATGTTTAGCTTGATGGTATTGGTTTGGTGTATGCAAAAGCTTAATATTATTTTTCTTAAGGAAGAACAAAAGAGAAAACACGGATATTTATGATAGTTTAGAGTTGTAACCGAGAGAGAAAATGAGGTGAAGGAGAACTTCAGCATTCTGAAAAACTATTCAGCTCAATTTTTCATTCACTATTTCATGGTATTTATAGATATATTACATTTAACTAAAACATAATATATTTGACATTCGTATCCATATAAAATCAACCTATCTGACATTTCCTCAATACGCCGCCATTTCCACTTTGATGATATGACCAAATAGACTTCCAAGTGTAAACGTTGGCTAATATGTCGGACTCTCTGTGAGTATGTCTTAGACATTCCGAGGGAAAGACTTCTTAGACATAAACATTTCCCTCAGACATTTTATCATTAGACAATTCAGTTTCAGCCTCGGACATTTTATACTAAGACACTTAAGTCTCAGCCTCAGACTTTTCTCAGCCTTTCTTGTCTCTGACATTGTTGTCTTGTCTCTCCTTTTGTCTTGGAGATGTTGCTTCAACATTTCTTTGCTTTGCCCTTTGTCTTGGACATGTGTCTCGGCATTTCTTCGTCAGATAGATGTTAGGTTGGACTTATTTGAGGCTCGAATATTTGTCTCGGACATTGTTGCCTAAACTTTTCTTGGCTCCAACATTTGTCTTGGATATTGTCGCCTCAACATTTCTTGACTCCAAGATTTGTCTCAGACATTGTTGCTTCAGCATTTTTTGGCTTAGAAATTTGTCTCGAACATTTTTGCCTCAGCATTTCTGACATGCTTCATTATGTGTGTGGCAAAATTGCCACCTTTCAACATTTTTCATATTAAGCTTGATCATCATAAGCCTGTTCTTCCCTTTTTGCTTAATCTTATGGACCAATTCTTGGGCAACCATCATGTTCTCAGCATTCTAGTGGCCCTTCTACAAAAGCACCTTGGTTGGGAGAAGGTATTTTAGGGAGCAGCAGACAAAGCCTATACACCAAAATTTTGGACACCATTTTGTAGCAAAAGTTACACAACTGATATAATGGAAATGATTGGAAGTCTGAGCTTGATTGACTTTCAGGATCATCATTATGAAGGTTCGATTAATTACTGGTGGATTGTGCATGTCCAATATTTTTGGCATACTTGGTGGGGACCATTAAATGAGATTCAACTTGCAATATGACATCCAAAGTTCAAGGCTTGATTAGCAATCAAATTAGTTACATCCAGGATTTTGTTAAATCACAAAAATATTACAATAGCGAGATTACTGTACTTGTTGAATCCCAAAGAAGTTTAAATCATGAGCTTGGAAAAGAAAATGATTCCATTCACCAGCCCAGCTTGCTTGAAATCTAGATGCAAATTGCTCATCCATCATTTACAAGTAATACAAGTCAGTTCCACCAGTCCATAACCAAGTTGTTAGGTTTGAGGGCATCATCTGATTGAAATAGCTAAAATCGAAATAGAATTCAAATTCGAAGTAAAATAGAATTTGAAATCGAAGCCGAAGTTGAAGCTAAATTAAGTTGAATTCGAAGTCATAGCTGAAGTTGAGGCCAATTCTAAATTCTGTCTAAAAATATCAAGTCCTAAATTATATTAATCATGTTGAAATGGTCCACTCTAGGAAAAATTTCAAGTTCAAGAAGGTTGAATGTAAGCCAAGACTTAAGAGAGGGAGGGAAACATCCAAAGTGAGACTATAAGGCTGAGGAACCGAGTGAAGATACTAAGAACTATTGTTGGCATAATTTCAAATATGTTTCATGTCATTTTGGACATTTTAAGTTGAAATCCAGGTCAAAGCCACCAGTTACAGAAGTTGTTCCATTTCAGGCTATAATTTACTGTTTTATTTTTAATTTTTTTAATCAAAATAAATGGTATTATGGGGACAATGTTGAGCCAGAAACACTCATTAGAAGATAAATATTAAGTTTATGAATTATCTAGACTATTAAATAAAATGCTTAAGTGGTAGAGATAATGACTATCAAGATAACATTAGGTTTAAAATTTAATTATAAGATGGAGATAAACTTTACTTGTGATTGAGATTGAGATTTTATGGCATGAAGATAAAACTTGATCAATATAAGACTTATAAGGTTTCTCATCACCATCAGCAAGCCTTGGTGGAGGCTATATTAAGGAGTAGAGGGTTTGAATTCACCACCAACAGTTCAATCAACTTTTTCTTTTCAACATAATCTAGTACAGTTTTCTCTAGCTTTTAGTCAATTATTATTTATATTTTAGTTTGTTCTTCTTTTATTCTTTTCAATTATATATTGTCAGTTGATTTTATTACAATCACATGTTTATTTTATTATTTATTTTATATCATTGATTTATTATTTTAATTTAACATTTAATTTGAAGGTGGCATGTCTGCATTCAAAGAGACTACTAATATATCGTAAATATAGTTTTGGCATTCGCAATGGGATCACTGAATGAAGTTTAACTTGCAATATGACATCCCAAGTTCAAGGCTTGATCAACATTCAAAGAAGTTACATCTAGGATTTTGTTGAATCACAAAGAAATTACAGGTGCGATAAAACTGCGCTTTTCGAATCCCAAAGAAGTTTCAACTTGAGCTTGCAAAGACAAGTGAGTCCATCTAGCACTGGTCTAGCTTGCTTGAAAGTGAGTTGCAAACTACTCATCTCATCATTTAAAAGCAGTTCAAGTTATTTCCACCAGTCTATAACCAAGTTGTTCAGGTTTAGGGGCATCATTTGACTGAAGTAGCTGAATTCAAAGCCGAAGCAGTAGTTGAAGTCAAAGCTGAATTTGAAGCTAAATTCAAAGTCTAGTTGAAATCCAAGCCGAGGTCAAAATTGAAAATCAAAGCCGAAGTTGAGGTTGGTTCTAAAATTTTGTCTAAAAATATTGTTTAAGAAGAGATAATAAGATGAAGATAAATTTGAATATAAAATAAAAAATAAAAAAAGGGGATACAGTCAGAAGAAAGGCAGCAATATGGAAAGGCAGAAGAAAGGTAAAAATTAACACATAGATTTTTACGTGAAAAATTTCTTTCAGTGAGAAAAAAACTACAAGTGTCAACTACCACCTCTATCAAAATTCACTAAGTAAGAAAGTTGTACAAAGACACACACAAAACACAGACTCAAAGTACAAGGGATATACCGAGCTCCCTAGCCATTGTCGTAGTGGGTGACCCAAATTCTGAGCCTTAGACTCCACATACTTTTAACAGCTCCACCGTGCAATGGTCCTCCTAACAAGGGCACAAATCAACTACCATCACAACGGTCTTCCTTGCAAAGACGGATCACCTCCAAGCCTTTGTCATAACAAATCTCATGGAAATGTATCAAAAGAGTGGTAAAAATATTAAATTTAAAGAAATATGAAGGCAAACAAACCTATGCATTTCTCTCACTAAGTGAAGATGTGAAAAATGAAGAAATCCAAGAACAAAATGGAGAGAGAACAAAATAAAACTACGAGAGAATCAATCAATAATGATAATGATGAATGAAAAAATGTTTGGATTTGATCTCTAAAGTCCCTACAAAAAAAATTAGCAAAAACTTTGTTGTGGTAGTCAATGAAGGTTTGGAACCTTCTCATCTTTTTTTCCGTTCAAACCCGAAAGAAAATAGGATTTAAAAAATTATACGATATGCTGTTCAAACAACATAAAGTGTTGTAACAATAAAATGTGTTATTCAAACAACATTTTAAATTTGAATTTATTGAAAAACACGATTTGAGAAAGTATGTGCCTAAGCATCTAATTATGCAATAAAGTCTCTAAATTACTCACAATTCCTAATTAAAATTTGTTCTTAGAGCTCTGAAACAAATTGATACTGTCCAAGGATGATACAAAAACAACTTAGTATTTTGAAAAATAAAAACTGCCAACATACAAAAACTGACTCAACAAGTCAAATGGAATAGAAAAAAAAATTTGAGGGAGTGCTTTTAAAAAATCAAAGTTAAGTGTTCATTTCTCAACTAGAAAACATGATATTAGCGACTTCGACCCCTGATAAAAAGAAAAAAAAAAAAAAAAGCAGAAATTCAGATCTCTTTACCAAGTCTAAACGATGTGTAAGAAATAAAAAATACATCATTAAAAATTAAGAAATATGATATTTTCATGTATGTTATCGGTAACAAATAAGTAAATTTTGACACCACAGTAGATATTTCTATTGCATATAATATAATTTATTTTTATTTTTATAATTATAATATTTTCTCTCCTTCACAAAAAAGAGGATGTGGTTGGATTATTATTTTTTAATGTTTGTGCAAGATTTATTTATTTTATTTGTTTGTTTGTGCAATGTAGTTGCAAGTCGCCGAAGATAAATAGCTAGCAATGTCAATGATATTGGACCACGAGGCCAATTGCAGAAAATTCCTTGATTGACAAGCTGTCTTCCATATGTAGAGCTTTTGCATTTTTTTATGTTTTGAGGAACAAATTTGTGAATTTTATTATATTCACATATAGACTATTCTACCCTTCCAAATTCATCATAAACCAAAACTACCCATAAAAGGGGTAACTTTGAAACGTTGATTTCTAATTCCTCAATAATAAAATAAAATGGACCACACTAATATACTTTATTACTAAAAGTACCATTGGATGTCAAGAATGTCATAGTCCCTTCAAACAAAAAAGAAGGTTTTAAAGAAACAGTATAATAATCCCACAAAGTACTCCAACCTCCCATTAGTTTGGAACAGAAAAATAATAAAAGGAAAGGAAACCATTCAACATTACCCAAAAAAGAAGAAAAAAAACCATTCAAGATTTCTTAGAGCTTCAACTATTCCATGGCCACAAAAAATGGAGCTTCAAATCCAAAATCACATTCCTCAACCCGTTCATGTTTATGTTCCCCAACAAATCATCCAGGCTCTTTCAGATGCAGTTTTCACAGAAATTCAAACAAAGCAAAGGCTGGTGATCAAATGCTTAGGCTTTCATCTAATAACGTCCAATGGGATTTGGCCATGCTTGCAAAAGCAAACTCCATTAAAGAATTTCTTCTCCGAGTCATCAAACCCTCAAGCCATGATCGTCACAGGAGGAGAAATTTCCAACCCAATAAACCTTCCAGGTTTTGCTTGATGGATAACAACAGAGAGGTTTCAGTTTCTTGATTATAATTTTCCAGTTTTGGGGGGTTTTCCCTCTCTGTTTCTTTTTTTCACATTTTGTTTCCTTCAACTGATTAGATCAGAAACTTATTCTTATATATATGCACATATATGTACAAATGAGTTGAAAGTTTGGAAAATATATAGGAGTGTTCAAAGTTTTGTTTCACAGACTTATTTTAGCAATTTAAGGCATTTGGGTTGTGTTAGATTCATACCAAATCCTGATCTTGAATAAGACATGAAAATTAATGTATATGATGGATCAGAAATTTTCGTTGATGGTTTTTGCTCTGATGAATGGATATTTATGATCATGTATTTGGATATTTTGTATGATCTTTTTTTCATCCTTTTGTAATTATATTGAATTAAGGATTTTTTTTCTGCTTTCTTATTACTTTTTATTTTTTTTTCCTTTCTTTGGTTCTAATAAAAAATGTGTTAATTGATCTCCAATAGTCATTTTGTTTCATTAAAGTAAAAATGCTCTATCTTTGGTTGTGAACGAAGAAATTGTACGAGAATTAGATTTGGGTTGAAATTAAAGAGTACAGAAAAGTTATGTAAAACTCTGGTTTTGTGGGTAATTCAATATTGGAAGAAAGTCTCTACAGTTTATATGATAAATTAGTAGATTTGGTGGCTATTACTTTTAGTAGAAGCCCAATAGACTAGTGTATCCATTCAAATTAAATGTCCATTTACAAATATTGGAAATATTGAATTTTTTTATTTTAGAATATATGGAAAATTTAAAGTCAGAATGCCAAAATTAGATCAGACTCTAATACAACTCCACAAAAAAGATTATACTGAAAATGTTACACAATTTATAGACATATTGTTAACAATTTATGATAAATATTATCTAATTTATAGATAATGTTACTAATTTTTTGAAATGTTACTCATTTTATAGATAGTATTATCTATTTTATGGACTATGTCACCCAAATTTAAATATCGGTTGTTTCAGTATAATTTTTTTAAAGAGTCTATTTGAAGAAATTTCTTTCTCTTTGACATAAGTAAAAATGAATGGGGCACAGATAAAAAATAAAAGAAAATTAAGGCATTCTTCCTGTCCACCTATTTTTCTTTCTACCCAACTTAAATTGGCTCTACAATAGCTGTTCACTTTACTCAATTTGAAATGGCTTAAAATATATATATATATAACTCAATTTGCAGTAAGATGGTAAGAAATTAAACTTTGCTGATCAACTACCACATCAGGTACCGATAGAACGTACCTTATATATATACCCCAATAAATATAGCTAACATTTCTTAAAATCTTTTGGTTATAAAATCAATTTTAACAATTTGGGTTTGAAAGTCTTTTCTCCCTCATTCGGTGGATGCTACTAAACAGTGCAAACTGGAAGATAGGAAGAGTTCCAAAATCTATTCATTTTATTCTTGTTTTGAGAATTACATAATAATTTTTTCTCCATATTTTTTTTATATAAAAATAAATAAAATTAACCTTTAATAAGTTTGAAATTTTAGAAAAGCACTATTTTAGTATGTTATCAAAACTTCATAGTTTGCATTCAATCTATCTCTAAAACATTCAAATAAATTGTCCCCACATTGAGGCCACACATAAACAAAGAAAAAAAGTTTCAAATTATCATGTTGGGTTAGCGCTTAAGAGAATATATAGCATTTTAGTAGGGGTACAAATGAGTCGAGTGGAGCTGAGTATTTAGTCAAGCTTAGCTCGAACAACTATAGGAGTGTACAAATTCGGCTCAAGCTTACAAAATTTAAAAAAAATTTCTTAAGATTAGCTCGGCTTGTTTATCGAAAATTCAAGCTTAGCTCTACACAGCTAGTCTAAATATAAAACTTTAACAATTTAATATTATTTAATTTTTATTTTAACAAATTATTAATAAATT
>QANX01003805.1:0-59340 GCA_003254975.1 Ochetophila trinervis
TTATAATTATATACATTAATTATAATTTCATATTTTAATTTTTTAATACTATTTTAATGTGAAAATGATAGAAAAAGAAAAAAAAATGAATCATAATTGGTTATGGGAAAATATAAAATGAAAAGTGATTATAAAAAGTACTATTAGAGTTGACAAAAAATTTCACTCTTTATTCTTGTGAAATTCTTCAAAATGCTTTTTATTTAAAAAATGATGCTTTTTATAATAAAGCTCACCATTGGAGATGTTCTTAAATCAATGGAAAAACAAGTAGATTGTGTAATTTAGCACTAGCAATAACACCTAGACAATCCACTAAAAATTGTACTTGGAGTATGGGCTACTGAAATTTAATTTAGTGTGTAAGGATATTAAAATGGAAATATTTTGTGACATATTTTGAAGCCGAAAATGATATCGTTGGACTTTATTTCTGTAGATAGTTGAATCCACTGGATTTTGAACAAAACTCAAGCGACTCTATTTCCTGCAATTAATTTAGGCTTGCTCTATTTTGAAATTTGCTAATACTTAGAAAAGAAAAAATATTATTGACTTTGTACGAGCGTTAATCCTTTTCATATGTGTCTACATTAATTAACAGCTTATGCCTTGAGAATAAAATTTACAATGTTAACTTCCACATGTAGAAATTTCAGAAGTTTAATGAAAATAGTAAAAAACATATGCTGATATATTATGAAGATGCATATATTTTATTATTGGACTTCTCTTTTTGGACCTTTTCTTAGTTTCGTGCTGGACTAGCTGCCTATCATATGATTGTGCATTTGTTCTAAAAGTTCAGAATGACACTTTTTTTTTGTTTGCTAAAAAGGAGAGTTTTATAAACCAAAAGAAAACAGCAGAAAACCACTGTCAGGATTAAGAACTAGCAACATTATCCTGTAAGTTCAACAAAACCTGCAGATCAAAGGGGTTATAGGTGCCAACCACTGAAGTTTTCAGCCTCCTATTACAAACAAAATGAGCAACTTTATTGTTACTCCTAGGAATCCAATCAAAACCAACACTTACAAGAAAGGAACTCAAATACAAAATGGAAGAAATGAATCCTTGAGCCGACCAGTGGGCGCCAAGGGGTTCTTGTTCATCAGACACCGAATGACCGTTTTTGCATCAGAGAAACAAATAAGGTTTTGCCAACCCTCATCCACCGCCCAATGCATAGCTTTCAGAATAGCATAGGCTTCAGCAGCTTCAGGGATATCAATAGATTTCTTGAAAGTTCTCACCACCACAATTTCATTATCAGATGTTTTAACAACAACCGTAGCACAAGCTTCACCATTAAGGATAAAAGCATCACAATTGAGAATGATTGGATGTCCAACATGCTCCATTCTATTAAAACCAGTGGTGTCACTACGATGGTTTGAAGAGAAGCCTTCAGGAAAGCAAAGGGGGTCAGCTCTATCATTCTCAAAAGGACTAATGCTGTTTGAGGAAGAGAATTCTCCAAACCTATTAAGGATAGTTTGAAGGCTATTAGAGAAATTGAACACTTTACCTTCATGAATTTTAGCATTTCGAATAGAACATAAGTGTTCTAAAATCAGAGTAGCAAAGAGGAAGAAATTATTCTTATCCGACACCAAAACAGGAAGGGTTTTCTACAGGTTCATGATACAGTTCAGGAAATAAAAAATATCCTCCGATTGGATGAATTCCCATTTAATACTCCAAGGGGAAGAAAACCACAAGGCTCTAGCAACATTACATTCCCAAAAAATGTGAATCTCATTTTCCACCTTTAAACAACCATGTGGACCCAATATTCATGTTTCTAGACACCAGATTGGCCATTACAGGGAGACAACCACTAGCCAATCTCCAAAGGAATAACCTTAAACGATCATCCAAACGAGCAGTCCACAGAAATTTCCACCAAGCCAAGGGAGTATAATTGTAGTTCTGAATTAAATGGTAAGCCGACTTAACCGAAAAACCACCATATTTCTCCCCTAACCAAATAATCTTATCAGCACACCCACTTTTAGCCCAAAAGTTCAGAATGAAACTTGCTTTTGGGAAAGTGAGACATTGTAAAGTGCTACCCCTGCTTTTGATCTGTGGCTTTACGGGAATTTGTTTTCAATAGCTTTTTATAGATTACTAGAAAGTAGTACCTTACCTGACATAGAGCTTAGTTGGACAAGGTTTATATTGTCACCTTTATGATGTTTGTAGAATTTAGTTTCAATAGTTCTAGTTGAAAATATTTTGAGTTCAATTGGAGATCATTTGTAATATCCTCTGTTATATATTCATAGGGAGGTTTGCCATTAGGCATGAGTCCATTCTTCCAAACAGTTTAATAACTTTATTTTGCATCAAGTGGATGTCAAGACTTCTTTTTTTAATGGAGATTTATATGAAGATGTGTAGATTGTACAATCAGAAGGCTTCCAAAAATGAGAAATGAGGTTTGTAAGCTTAAGATGTCTATTTATGATTTTAAGCAGACTTTGAGACAATGGTATTTCAAATTTGTAGAAGTTATTACCAAGAATGACTTCAAAGAAAATATTATTGATCAATGCATATATATGAAGATCAATGTAAGCAGCTTTATATTTATGGTTTGTATGTTGATGATATATTATTGTCTATCAATGGCATTAACATGTTGTTTAAGACAAAACAAATGTTGTATAGCAGCTTTGATATGAAGGTTTTTTTGTTTTTTTTTTTCTAAGGAATAAAGATTGTTTGAGAAAAGGCTAGTTATATGCTGTAAGAAATGTCATGAATATTATCTATGTGGCAAATAGTGCTGCAAAAACATGCCAGGATATTCACAAATGTCTTTAAATATTTACCATATCCTGAAAATGTATAAATACTATTAAAAGTGTCAGAAAAACATTCTTGGCATTTTCTAGGTTTTCAGTGACATTGTGTGAGGTAAATGAGAAAATTTCTTGTAGTGAAATAGACATGAATGGTTCATGATTAATTCAAAATCAGTTCGATTTCAACTCGTTCAGTCCTAACTCACCAAAAAAATAAAACCAATATCGAATAGTAAATGAAACTCATATAATATGCAAGCCAGTATTGAGTAGCTTGTAGTTCAAATTTATAATTTATACATTTTATAATATATAAATTTTATAATTAATTTAAACATATATAGTATTATAACACATAACTAATATTATTTATATCTAATTTTATATTAAGAATTAATTGTTTAGCGAGTTTTTTATGAACGAGTTGAGTCAATTTTGAATAAAGATTACGAGCTCAAGCTGAGTTTGATCACTTTTAAAATTATGTAAGCTAAATTTAGGAATTTTAATATTTGGCTCGGCTAGTAAACCCTCTCGGAGTTCCTATACTCTCAAAAGACAAAATTTAGATCCCACATAATTTGAGTCCATATATTTGTATCTTAAAAGAACAGTATTCCCAGAATACCTTAAAATTAAGATGCACAATCAAAAGAAGGGACAAAAATTTTGTGGATAGGAAAGTTAACAAGGATAGAATGAGTGTGATACCTTCTGCCCAAGGACTCCTACATTATGATTAATAAGGTGCTTGATCTAGTGTGAAAGCTCTAGTGTTTGGTATTCAATTTCGGTATTCGTATATGGTTCCTTCTACCAAGGAAGAGGTAGATAATGTTGGATTTTTGATGTTTAGACCAAGAATCTATACAAGAGAAGTGTTAGTTTCTCTTTAATTTTTAGCTTAATGTCATGGTTTAGTATACGCAGAAGTTTGATACTGTTCTTTTTAAGGAAGAACAAGAGAGAAAACACAAATATATATGGTAGTTTGGGTAGTAACCTAGAAAGATAAAGGAAGGAGGATGAGAATTTCAGCATTCAAGAAAACTATTCGGCCTCAATTTTTCATTCATCATTTCATGGTATTTATATAGATATTACATTAAATTAAAACACAATTTATTTGACATCTATATCGATAAAATTAATTTATCTACTATCTGACTTTTTTTAGTATCGAGGAATACAAATGTAGCTACCTAAAATCGTAAGGCATTCTTTTATCCTTAGAATATTGCTTGTTTGAGCTTTCGTTTGTTGCACGCCTTTGCTTTACTCAAAGAGTAATTATAGGTGTCTTATTTTGCGTAATGAACCTCAGTTTCCTCTTTGATAATTTTACTAGACACATAATTCTGAGTGTGAATATTGGCTGAGGCGTCGGATGCCCAGTGAGTATGTCTTAAATCTTCCAAGGGAAAGACTTATCAGACATGAATATTACCATTGGACATTTTATATTGGGACACTTCAGTCTCAGTCTCGGACATTATATACTTGGACACTAGACATTTCAGTCTCGGACTTTGGTCAGCCTTTCTTGTCTCGATCATTAGTCTCAACCTTTCTTGTCTCGTGCTTGGTCTCATAAATGTTTCTTAGGCATTTCTTAGCTTCGCCTTGGTCTCGGACATGTTGCCTTGACATTTCTTTGCTTCTCCCGTTGCCACGACATTTCTTAGTTTCATCCTTTGTCTCGGACATTGTTGCTTTGACATTTCTTAGCTTCGCCCTTTGTCTCGGACTTTGTTGCCTCAACATTTCTTAGCTCAGACATTTATCTTGGAGATTTCTACCTCAGTCTTTCTAACATGCTTCATTTTGTGTGTGGCAAAATTACCACCTTTCAACAGATAAGAGTCCACGGGAAAGGGCTCAAAGTCATAATATATCACTTTTTAGGTTTTTATAAATATATATATATATATTTAAATCTTCACTGTTTAAAAATCTATCCCGAATTGGTTAATGATAAAAGAAAATTATAAAATTGAAATGAAAATTAATTATTATTATTATTATTATTATTATTATTATTATTTACTTTTTAACATTTTTATTTTATAATTAACTTTTGGATTATAATTTAAGATAATTAANCTTTTATTGCCTTAACAATTAAAAGGGCTTTACAAATAAAATTTGAGTAAAATAATGATGAAAAGACTAAACAAAATTAAAGTGTAACAATTCTGAAAGTCTAAGAAATTCTAGAAACTTGAAAGCTTGAATGTTGATTTCTGTAGAGAAAATCTAGTTGTTTGCTTGAGTAGTTGAATGTTTGTGTGTGTGTCGAGAGCGATAGCCAAAATCTGAAAAACAATACACCAATACAAAATAAACCCAATGCAATTAGACTTCTATTCCAAGTTAAATACTTCCAAACAATCTCGTTGTTCTAACACTTATCCAAATCAATAAAATTCATCGTCCCAACACAAATACCGAACGATAGATTTCAGCGTTCTTACTGAAATACAAAACGACAGATTTCAGCATTACAACAAACGGACCAACATAAATTATTCTTCCTAAACTCAATATGGCCCAACGACAATCGTTCTTCCAACTGTTAGGCTTAACATTCATCCATGAAGCCAATAATTTTATATGGCTCAAACAGCTGGCATGATTGGATCAGATTGGATAAAGCATGATTGTATTTCCTAAATCTTGTCCTGTGTTTGGTGCAGTCTCAGATTAGATGACAATATTTGATATACTGTGTTTGGTACAGTTTCAGATTGAACTGTATTGTATTACAATTTAATAATATTTTTATAATTTTTAGGTTATATTATAAAATGTAATTTTAATTTTTAATTTAAATAAACATGATATATAAAATATATTGTAATATATTTCTAATTATAAATTTAAACATATTCCATCATTTAGAAAATATATATACAACATATATTTATTTGTGTAATTTCTGGTTGACATTCTGTTTATGAATCATAAATTCTTGATTGTCTTCTTTTGAACACAACGTATATTTTTGATCTGTCATTGCTAGTATGTATATATTTACAAAATATATTAGTATAATTTCTACGATATAAATAACAAAAATATTAGAAACATTATAAAATAAATAAACATAACACACTTATCATTAATATTGTTCATATCCATAAAAATAGCATAAAATAAACAATCCATACAACTAATACTCAATAACATAAACATCTAATGTCATGTGCATATTAACCTCATGTGCATATAATATATATATATATTGTTGGATTTCTGTAACTGTTGCAGTTACAAACCCTTTGGGTTTTTGTAACAGTTGTTTTGAATAAATTAAATTTGTTTTAATTAGTTATATTAATTAGATTTCATTATTTTATTTTAAAGCTCGAAACATGTGTGGCTTCTCACTACAAATTCTTATGACATTAATTCTCTCACTAACTAATATCCCAAGCCTCCTAAGTTCAGCACGCAAAACTTGTATCATTTCATCAGTAAGTTTAGGATATATAAAATCAGCTAGTTTATCCCACCGTTCCTTAGATTCACCCATCATTTTTTCAAGTGATTCAGCAATGCGTTCTATACCACTACTTGCTCCATCAGATGGTCTAGTTCTCTTTCTACGATTGGACTGCTCAGATTGTGAATTTTGGCCAACTGACATTGGAGAATCCTCCTCATCTTCTCCAATGTCAATTGGATCTGCAGCCATGTCAGCAGGAGTTTCAGCATCTCTCCCGGTCGCACGATCCAATCCAAATATACTAGCCAATCTTTCATACATGGGAAATGGTTTACCCCTCCATCCGTCAGCATCTTTGTTAATCTACGTAATCATATAAACTTCAATGGTTATAACAAATTTGTAACATTAAATTTGACAAATAAATTAGTGGCAAGTTTTTTTGGAATCAAACCTTAATATAGTCTGCCCAAACATCGTCACTGTCAACTTCAATATTGACATGTTAGAATGGGACCTCCAAAGCACCTATAAAAGCAATTTTGAAAATGCCAATGCCTTGTATTCAGTGACTTGTTCGAGCTTAATCGAATTAAGCTCAGTTTCTCTTCTTCTTCTTTTTTTTTTTTGGTAAATAATTAAGTTGGTTTAAAAGGAAGTTTAAAAATGCTTTATCGCCAAATCTGGTTTCTAATTATCTGGATATTTGTCACGCATGGCACCTCTACTATTTCTTCTTGTTGTGTTTCTAAAAATAGTCAATTAATACATACATACATTTATATATATATATATATATCTATATATATATATATTAAAGGGTTCTTGACCCTCTTTTTTTTCTTTTCAGATTTGCAAATTATTCTATATTTCATATTTAGTATCCATATTTTTTGAATTTAATTAATTTTAACAGTATTAGCTTTATATTTAATATTTATTCCTTTTAAAAATTTAAAAATATAATTGATGCTATCAAAAACTGTTAAACTTTCCTAGCATAAGTACTATGGAAGAAATAAAATAATTTGTAAATGTACAAAAAATTCAAATGACAATGGTTCCAAAATCTATATTTTTAAAACCAAATGACTACGACAACAAGTCACTTGTTAGCATTTATGTTTTTTTATGTTACACTCAATTTTTTCTTTTAGATGTTCGAGCTCTACTTCTCATAAGGAAATTGTGCTTACTTGAACAATCTCCTCACTGTTTATAGGGGTTCCTTCTCATCAACCACGCATATCATTATTATATAAAACTATCCAAAATTTTATAAGAAGCTGACTTCGATACCCAATGAAATAAAAAACAGTGGATCGGAATGGAGCAAATACAGTGGATCGGAATGGAGCTAAAACAGTGGATAAAAATATGTATCATCACAATAATACTCTTTTTCTTTTCTTTTTTCTTTGGGACCATTGGGAAGTACAGAAGAATGGAGCAATACATCCTTAGTAGTTGCAGAAACCCCCCAAAAACAAGATTACAAATAAATTAATGAATAATGTCTCCTAAACAGCATCAAGGCAGGGGATCAAAATAATTCTACAAAATTTCGATTCGGAAGAAAAAAACCAGATCAAAAGAAAAAAAAAATGCAAAAACCAGATCGAAGAAACAAAAAGCAAAAACCTGTTAAGGGAGAAACCGATTCACAAATTCCAAGTGAGAGAAGTCGATTCGTAGATTCGGTTGAGGGATGAGTTCGATTCGCGAAGAGGAACAGAGGGAAACCGTGAGGGAGAAGAGGAACAGTTGGAGTTTCGGAGTTTGGTGCTGCTGCGAGGGAGAAGCCGAAGGGAGAGGAATGAAAACACAACCGCAGAAAAGAAACTCCAACCGATTCGCGAAGAGGAAGATGCAGGGCTCAGTGAAGAAAAAGCTCGGTCTCGGTCCCAGCCGATTCGCGAAGAGGAAGATGCAGGGCTCAGTGAAGAAAAAGCTCGGTCTCGGTCCCAGCCGATTCGCGAAGAGGAAGAAGAAGCTCTCGGTCGCGGTCCTAGTAGATTCGCGAAGAGGAAGACCTTGAAATCTGTCTCAGTCCCAGTCGATTTACGAAGAGGAAGATGCAGGGCTCGGTCACAGTCGATTCGGGTAAAGGAAGAAGCAGCAGCGCGAAGAGGAAGGGAAAGCTGGTTATGTGCGAGTCCGAGTCTCACAATCCTAGTCCAGCTTTAGAAATCCCGTGGTTTTGTCTGGGATTAGAAACAAGGCAAAATATAGGACCGGATTTGATAACCGAATTTCTATATCCCTGTCCCGGTCATTACCAAACACAGAATTAGAGAGGAGACCGGATATAGAAATTCAATCCCCCTCCTTATCCCACCAAACAAACACTGCCATAGTGTTTAAATGATATTTTTTCTTCGTTTTATCAAAAAAGTGAACCTTAACGGGTGGTTTTGACATGGTCAACGGTGAGGGCTTGGAGTGCTCAATTATTAAGATAAATTTTATTTAGACCCTTTTAGGTTTAGCATAATTCCTTTTAAAATTTAACTCCCATCTATTTTTATTTTATTTTTTTACATAGCATACTAAAATAATTAAATTACTATTTAAAATAAAATTAAAATATTTTTTATTAATTACTACTTTTTTACTCTCTCCTCCCTCCCTCTCTCTCCCTTAATTTTCTTTCTCCCTATTTTCTTTTTTTTCTTTTCTCCTTTCCTTCTCTCCTCCAACTTAGATTTATTTATTTTTCCTTTTTTATCTTTATTTATTTATTTTTTATTATCTCTTTCTCTCCTTTTCTCTAAAATTCTTTTTTTTTTCCTTCTCCTCTTTCCGATTTCTTTCATTCTTTTATCTCCGATTTCTAGTTTATATATGATAATTAATATTCTCGGAAAAAAAATGCTAATAAATAAAAGACTATGAAAAAATGCAATTAAAAAAAAAAAAAAACCCACAAGAATCACAAGTCCGTCTTATTATTATTATTATTCATCTACGTACGTCAAAATGCTAAAAAAAAAAAAAACACGAAACTGTCACATCCGATAAATCTCCCAAATCACAGCACCCAAGAATCATCCAGGAAAATATGAAACAAAAAAAATACACAAATAAATATTCTTAATCTACATCAACGATAAAAATGTCAAAAATGACCGTGCATGTGTGTACGTTTTAGAAAACGAGTGCAGCTCCTGCCAACAATGCCACGAAGGCGATGCTAGTCCTATTCTGACCAAAAGCTCCGCTGTTTGGGTTCGCCAGCGCAGGTGGCACAGCACCAGTGGGTCCCTCAGAAGAGTCGGCTATCCCGAAGGTCCTTCTGGTGAAGGCGGTAACGCAATTGAAGGGTTTGGGCTCTTTGGGCCGGCGCTTGTAGGACTGGGAGAAGTAGCGGTGGATAGAGAAAGAGATACCTCCGACGATGACGATGATGGAGAAAGGAACAAACCAGAAGAAAAAAAAAAGAGAAGGAGAGAAAATGGAGAAAGGTGAGGAAAAAGAAATGAAAAAGAAAAATCAAAAGCAAATTTGATGAGAAAGAGAAGGAAAAGAAAGAAAAAAAAGAGAGAAAAACAAACGAGAAAAAAAAGAAAGAAAAGAAAGAAAAAAAGAAAAGAGAAAGATAAGAGGTGAAAGAAAGATGGAATATTTAAATATCAATATATACCACAGAAACATTGTTGGTAAAAATTCTTTACCTGGCTAGACAGGAAGTCGATTAGGTTGTCTGAACGAATCACGAGGCATTACCCTTGTCAATGTGAGAAGCAGGAACTGCCTGAGAAACCTCGTATATAACCATTCAGAAACGGCAATCAGAAAGCAAACAAGCCACAATGCCAAGACGAACCATCCAAGACCAGGAACAAGGATCAGAAGAAGCAGAATCAAGGAAAGGCTCCCAGAACAGAGGCTGATTTTGGCCTTATATTCAGCATAGTTTGCATGCTGGAGCAGCACTGGGAGTTGATCTTCTATTGGGAGTTGATATTCTATAAGACAAATTCCATAAATAGCAAAAACAACACAAAAGGCTGTGAAAGCTGTTGGATGCGTATCTAAAGCTGAAACATTCAGTCCTTGATATTTCAACTGCAGCAAAGACAACAAACTGGCCGCTAGAGATACAATAATCTTATTCAACTCCATCCTCAACTTTCAAATTTACTCGCACGGAATGAACAGAATTTTTTCCCAATTGCAATCGATATGCGCCTCGGCCCCAGTTCTCCGATTATTAGATGCTTCCAATCGAAATAGTGCCGACTATTATAGTCATAGTTTACCTTAAGGTAAATTTGTCTGTAGTAAAAGGGTAAACAGCATCTAGTAATCGCTTTCCTTTGCAAACTAGAAGAGCAGTCTTAATATATCTATATCTCTCTTCAGAGAATCGGGGATGTGAAGATCAGGGAATCACACATCCTGATTCCGTTATATATATATATAAGAATAGAATAGAGAGAGAGAGAGAGAGTTTTTTCACTGTCAAACGATGACCGTGATATAAGAATAGAATAGATAGAGAGAGTTTAAAAAGGAAGGGGAAAATGGGAGGGGGGGGGCAAGGGGGGTGAGTGGGGGGAGGAGGATCTTGGGGAAGTATCGTGGAAATTGACCACGAATACATGGTTTTTCACAGGCTTCAAATCGTCAATTTGCAATACCCACGCGTGGTCTTGTTCAAAGCTGTTTGAAAGTGTAGCTAGTTTTTTGGTAAATTTGAGATTGTATCTAGTGTGTGTGTGTGTGTATGCTTTATCTTTTTTTTTTTTTGGCTTTTTAGTTCAAGTACGGCCAAAACTTAAGAAACAGCACAGTACGGCCAAATTTTTCTATAGAAAAATCAATGACAACCCAACTGTGCTTTTTTGTTTACTAATTTTGCGCTCACCATCTTTTGCTTTTTTAACAGACATCTTCCCAAAAAGGACAAAATGAGGATTCTCCTCAGTCTGGCGTTTGTTTCTCTCAGAGACCGACTCACATTCTCTCTCTCTCTCACTCTCTCTCTTTGTCACCACATCCGTTGGCAAAGACCTGACCAGTATTAAAAAGAAAAAGGAAAAAAGAGCAATCAGAGCAGAGAGAAATTATCTCCAACCCATTCTCTCTCTTTTTCTTCCTAGCTTGATGCAACCCGGTCAGTATGGGGCCAGGCTACAATAAAATTTCAAAAAAAAGCACGTAGAGGGGAGATTGGAATGTCGTTTGGATTTAGCAATTATTATCACTGTGAAACGAAATGCTTTTCGTTTAGTCTATGAGCTGACCCCACTGTGCAAAACCCACACTTCCAATCTCCCCTCTACGTGCTTTTTGCTTAATTGCATTTTTTTTTAATTGTAAAATCAACTTTCTATTACCAGCTAATGTCAAATTACGCTAATATGATGTCTGTTGAAAATAAATTTTAACTGTACAATTAGAAATATACTATGCTAAAAATTTTAATCGGCGATACTAAATGAGCGATGAAGCAAAAAATTTGCGTTGCGATAAACTAACGGTGACACAAACGTAGTGCGTCGCCTTTATTTGAACAAAATAACGACACATACACATCGCTAAAATGTGCGTGAAATCATCTATCGCTACGCGCGAACAAAAACCGTCGCGAAAAATGTGGCGCGAAGCATATTCGGCGACACAAATTCAGCAAGTGTCGCTCAAAATAAGCGCGCCAAATACATTTGCGACGGGCATTCGTAAAGCGTCGCGGAAAATATACGCGGCAATCACATTCAGCGACACCCATTGGAGCTGGTGTCGCGAAATAGTTGGGCGCCAACGCCTACCACAATTATTTCAAAATACCAAAATAATCAATTCACACCTACGTACCATTCTCTATCTATAAATATGTATCTATATTATGAAAGAAAATCATCTATTACTGTAAAAGAAACAATCATCAAGAAAAAGAAAAAAATTATACATATGCATAAATATTCTTACGTTTTTTTTTTTCAATTTAGCTGAAACTATTTCAAAATATATGGAAATGTCAAAAAAGTTTTGACCAGCTCTCATTTTATATGATCGATCAGCTACAAATCGTCGATCCATACGCTTCAAGTACTTCACCTTTATACATATTAAAGGTTTCATTCTATCTTCTTTAAATGGGGGTGCGAAGAGGAGCGTCATCGGTGGGAGCAGCTATGAAGAACGTACGTAAGTCAAGATGCTGACTCGTACATTAATAAACTAAATTAGATTATTTAATAAAATAATTAAATTATATTGTGGTTGAAAAACTTATGTTTGCTAATTTATCGACCAGTACTTTATTTATAACATATTGAAGTACTTGTAATCAACTCATCTATTATTGTAAAAGAAATATATATGGAAAAAAAAATCAAAAATTTATTAGCGTCCATAACTTCAAATTAGCACTTCCAAATAGCTACCCCTCCGTCGATTAAAACAGATTTACCCGAACGTATTTAATTCAACATATATATAAACATTTAATTTGCACCTACCATTATCTATTATTGTAAAAGAAATAATATTCAGAAAAAAAAAAACAAAATGTTATTGGCGACTCGAGTGTCACCCATAACTTCAAAAGCGTCGCCAATAACTTTAAACTAGCGACGCTAGCGTCGCAATAACTTTCGCTACCGTATTTAATTCCAACCTATCTACTAACATTTAATTTGCACCAACCATTATATATCTATAAATATGCACATCCTCACGTTAACAATCCACATTTCATGATTTGTTTCTCTCTTTTACATATATATATATATGTCTTTCTTGCCTTATATTTTGAAATAGTTTCAGCTGTTATGCCCAACTATTCAGCTGAAATTATATAAAAATAAAAGGAAAGAATGAAATATTCTTGAACCATCGAAAAAAAAAAGCAACTATGGAAATATTGATCTTCTTGGTTTCATTATCTTTTAGCTGATACTATTTCAAAATATATGGAAACGATGAAATATTTATGATCTTTACTCCCTTTCAGGTTTTCAACCCACTTCAAAATGTCGTATATTCTTCTGGTAGATCACCTATCTCTAAAGATCAAATATTTCATTGTCATACAGGAGGCTTCCTTGTCCAGTATCATAGAACGACAAGGCAACAAATACTTGGACAAGGCACAAATTTCTTCTTCTGCTCCCCTCGGTTAATTTTTTATATGTCGATCGAGATCTGCAGAATTTAATGTAAACCTGATAATGATATGCTCGAGATTCATATATATGGATAATTTATGATCTATGTAAACATGTTTGTGTAATATCAATAAAAATATTTCATATATTTGGTCGGATATTGTTTTGTATATATAATATGTATATGTATATATTTTAGCTATATATATGAAAGATCCTTATAATTTATTCCCCACAAAAACATAGAAAAGACAATAATATAATTAAATAATACTTAAGATATTAGGACCGTTTAAGAAGTAATTAATAAACGATCAAATAAATATAAATTAATATGTTGATTAAACAATTGATTTTACAGTAGTTGAATAAACAAGCTTAATTAATTCAATAAAAACAAATACTACTGTTCATTAATGAAACATTTAAACTTTAATTTATATACACAAAATAATTCATTTCATTTGTGACGTTTGCGTCGCCTGTCCAATTTAAATTCAAATGGTTTACCATTTGTCTACCAACTTGTAATGAATGCCTCATTTAATGTCCATCCACCCCTTTATAGTTGCAATAAATTATATTTATATTTTACTTTTTTTTTTAACATTGTATTTTACGTTATTTAATTAGTTTTAGTTTCTCGATTTATATATCATTTTTCCATGCGCAGAAACATTATACGAAGCTGAACACAAACTCAACCAAAGTTGCACTTTGCAAGTAAGTTTACACGTAAACTGGAATTTCATATTATTTAAACATTTAATACGCAATATTGCTGCATACTTGTGTTTTTGTTTTGTAATATTTTATTCTCGTTTGTTTTTTGGTTACTTTCATATGCTGATGCAATACAAAGATTACTGCATTAGTTACTCAAATAATATTTTGTCGAATGGATAAGTCATGGATATATTCGGATAGACGATCCAAACGTTTTGCCAAAGGTGTGGACGGATTTTTAGAATTTACGGTGAAAAATGTAAGTGATAGTAATGCCGTTCGGTGTCCTTGCATGAAATGTGGCAATATGACATTGCATTCTATGAAGGACATAAAAGGTCACATATATTGGAACGGATTCGATAGCAATTATAGGCAATGGGTTTGGCACGGTGAATCTTCCTACCAGTCAGCTGGTGGCGAGGTGTCTTCACAGTTTGTTAATCAAGATTTAGAGTTCGATGAAGAGGACAGCGATAGCGAAGAAGATGTGGCGTACAACAACATCAAAATGACTCGGGATGCCTTCGATAATATGCATTCTGATATTTCCAAAAATCCTGATCATTTTGCAAGTCTGTTGGAAGAGGCAGAGAAACCTTTGTTTCCAGGATGCACAAAATTTACCAAGTTATCGGCTGTTGTTAAATTATATAACTTGAAGGGTAGATATGGGCATTCTGACAAGAGCTTTGATGCACTGCTGAAGTTGTTATCTGAGATGCTGCCACGCGGTAATGTCTTGCCAACTTCTATTTACTATGTTAAAAAGACACTAACTACTTTGGGAATGAAGTACAAGAAGATACACGCATGCCCCGAAAATTGTATTTTGTTTAGAAAACAGTTTGCGGATCTAATGCTATGTCCTAAATGTGGGTCATCCAGATGGAAAATTGTAGAAGATAACACAATTACAAAAATCCCATCGAAGGTTTTATGGTATTTTCCAGTGGTTCCACGTTTTAGAAGAATGTTCCACAGTGTTTCGACCGCTAAGTATTTGCAGTGGCATGCAAATGAGAGAAAGACTATACGAGGCAAAATGCAGCAAAAGTTATTGGCCAAACTTCGCCGCAAAAGTTAGAAACCTTAGACTCGGTATTGCAGCTGATGGAATGAACCCGCACAGTTTACAGAGTAGTGTCTACAGTGTTTAGCCTGTTATCAGTGTCGTGTATAATCTTCCTCCCTAGTTGTGCATGAAACGAAAATTCATGATGTTGACTCTTCTAATATCTGGACCAAAACAGCCTGGCAACCGTATCGATGTATATCTGGAGCCTTTAATCGAAGAATTGAAATTGTTGTGGGACGAGGGCATTGAAGCTTTTGATGCTTATCGTAAAGAGGAATTCACTTTACGGGCAGTGCTGCTATGGACAATAAATAATTTTCCCGCTTATGGCAACTTAGCCGGTCATGCAACGAAGGGATACCATGCATGTCCAATTTGCAGTCATAACACTTTTGCTATTCGCTTGCAACATGGCCTGAAAATGAGTTTTGTTGGGCATAGACGATTCCTGCCTCATAATCATCCATACCGAAAGCAAAAAAAGACTTTTAATGGGTTTCAAGAATTTGGAGAACCTCCGATACCATTGACTGGTGAGGAAATTTTGGAAAAGCTTAATGCTTGTAGTTTTGACGACACAGGGAGAGGTAAAAAATTTTGCGGAGATGAGGTTGAACATTGTTGGAAAAAGAAGTCAATGTTTTTTGACTTACAGTACTGGAAATATCTCCATATACGCCACAACTTGGATGTGATGCATATTGAGAAAAATGTTTGCGAAAGTATAATAGGTACATTGCTTAATATTCCAGGTAAAATAAAAGATGGAATAAATGCGAGGCTGGATTTAGTGGATATGGGCCTTCGGCTTGAATTGGCCTCGTCGGTACATGGAGCACGAACTTTTTTGCCTCTTGCATGTTATATGTTATCCAAACAAGAGAAACATAAATTTTGTCGTTGTTTGACAGAGCTAAAAGTTCCTCATGGTTATTTATCAAATTTTCGTAATATTGTGAGAATGGATGACTTGAAGCTTGTAGGGATGAAGTCCCATGATAATCACACGTTGATGCAACAACTATTGCCTCTTGCAATACATCCGGTGCTTCCTACAAACGTGCGAGTTGCAATTGCTAGATTTTGTTTTTTCTTTAATTCAATATGTAAAAAATCAATCGAGACTGCATCCCTTGATGCCATACATAGTGATCTTGTGAGAACATTGTGCATGCTGGAAAAATAATTTCCACCATCCTTTTTTGATGTAATGGTTCATTTAACTGTGCACCTTGTACGAGAAGTTCGATTGTGTGGTCCAGTGCATTTCAGATGGATGTACCCATTTGAGAGGTACATGAAGCTGTTGAAGAGTTATGTTCGCAACAAAAACCGACCAGAAGGTTGCATTGCTGAGAGTTATGTAGCTGAAGAAGCAATCGAGTTTTGTAGTGAGTACCAACGAGGGTTAGACGCAATTGGGAACCCTATTGGCAGATTTCAAAGGCTGAATGACAGTGAGGATGTCGTTGCCCCTATTAAAGGTGGAAAGATGTACCAAATTGATCAAAAGCTTTGGGAGCAAGTCTATATGACGGTTCTTTCAAATTCCCCGGAGGTGGAGCCATATAGGAGGTATGGATTTTTATTGTCAATATCTATTGCATACTGCACGTACATACATATATGCATGAAAATACGGTTTTCATATTTTGTGTCTTGTGTGTGTTGTTAGTTTTCATTTGGAAGCCTTAAAAGCCGATAAAAGAAATAGAGGAAAGAGGGAAAAATGGATTCAAGACGAGCACAACCGCACATTTATGTATTGGTTGCGTGATAAGGTATAGCTAATTTAAAATATATCTTTTAATTGTTTGGTGCATGACCGTTATGATGTCAACAATTTTTTTAATGCTCCTCAATATTCTAATTACTTCCAATATCATGGCATTAATAGGTTGACGCCGAGCGATGTAAACTGACTTGTAATGTGGATGACACATTGAGGTGGCTTGCACAGGGTCCACAATGGGTGGTAACGAAGCATGAAGGGTATGTCATTAAAGGGGTTTGTTTCAACACTGTGGACAGGGACAATAAACGTGTCACACAAAACAGTGGAGTGAAGATAGTAGCCCAAGGTATGCATTATGCAACAGCAAAAGACAATAATCCTATTTTAACGAATATGACTTACTATGGTAAAGTAAGAGAAATTTGGGATGTCAATTACTTTCGTTTCCGCGTCACTGTTTTCACGTGTGATTGGATTGACAGTAATACGGGTGTGAAAACTGATGATTTAGGCTTTACATGTGTCAACTTTAATAAGTTAGGTCACATATCAAAACCATTCATCATGGCCTCACAAGCGCAGCAAGTTTTTTACGTCGAAGATCAGGTTGATCCACGTTGGTCAGTAGTGCTATCTCCACCACAACGTGATGTATTTGTTGATGATGTTAAACAAGACGATGAAAACGAAGACGCTCCCATGAATCATAACCCATTTTCCGATCGTCTCCCATGTGTGGAGCACGACATTGATGTTAACAGTGACGAAGACAGGGATGAAGTTTATATTCGTGAAGATTGTGAAGGGATGTGGCTATGATAATTATATGTAATTTAATTATGTAATAAATCTTGCCGAGCCATAATGTATATATTTATGTTTATATAATACCATATATGATTGATTTTACATTTTTAAACAATAATGTGAACTTATAAACAATCAATACAAAAAATATATGAAGAAATAGGGCTATTGGCGAAGCCGGCGTCACCAATACTGTATTATTGGCGACGCTGGTGTCGCCAATAGTGCACTATTGGAGACGCCAGCGTTGCCTTTACTGCTTTTTTTTTTAATTGTCAAGTAATTTAATCTCTTCATCTACAAATATCTAATTTTAAGAATTAAGATGTATACGAAAGGAAATACAGATGTATACATATATAACATTATAAAAAATGCTTAAAAAATTGAAGAAATAGGGCTATTGGCGACGCTGGTGTCGCCAATAGTGCACTATTGGAGATGCCAACATCGCCTTTACTGCTTTTTTTTTTAATTCCCAAGTAATTTAATCTCTTCATCTACAATATGTAATTTTAAGAATTAAAATGTATACGAAAGGAAATACAGATGTATACATATATAACATTATAAACAATGCATAAAAAAAAACTAGGCCTATTGGCGACGCCAGCGTCGCCAATACTGTATTATCGGCGACGCTGGTGTTGCCAATAATGCACTATTGGGGACGCCAGCATCGCCTTTACTGCTTTTTTTTTTTAATTCCCAAGTAATTTAATCTCTTCATCTACAATATGTAATTTTAAGAATTAAAATGTATACGAAAGGAAATACAGATGTATACATATATAACATTATAAACAATGCATAAAAAAAATAGGGCTATTGGCGACGCTGGTGTCGCAAATAGTGCAGTATTGGAGACGCCAGCGTCGCCTTTACTTTTTTTTTTTTTTTTTAATTCTCAAGTAATTTAATCTCTTCATCTACAATATGTAATTTTAAGAATTAAAATGTATACGAAAGGAAATACAAATGTATACATATATAACATTATAAACAATGCATTAAAAAAAAAGAATAGGGCTATTGGCGACGCCAGCGTCGCCAATACTGTATTATTGGCGATGCTGGTGTCGCCAATAGTGCACTATTGGAGACGCCAGCGTCGCCTTTACTGCTTTTTTTTTTTTTTTTTTCTATTCTCAAGTAATTTAATCTCTTCATCTACAATATGTAATTTTAAGAATTAAAATGTAGATGCTAGAGTTGCAACAGTCTTCCATTCTAATGTATGCTTGAATTGATTTCAAATTCTAATGTCTAATAAATCAATATCTTCAGGCTATATATCTAATTGTATTATTATAATTATAAATAATAGACCATGTACTAAAAGTTATGGGAAGGAGTTGATATAAAAATTTTGGTGAAAATTTATGGCATGACAACTTCCCACAAACCCAAAATTTATGGCAACCTCTCTCCCCACTTCCCCCCCCCNCCCCCACATCTAACCGGCCCCAATTCCTTTTCCTCTCTACCTATCTCCCCGCCGGAGTCAAAGACAACCATATATTTCACAAAAACAAGCCCCCGCCGCCGCCGCCACTGTCTTCCTCTCAAACTCTCTCCCCGCCAGACTGTTGGGCTCCATTACCGCCGCCACTGCTGGACTGTCTTCCTCTCAAACTCTCTTCTCGCCGGACTGTTAGGCTCCATTGCCGCCGCGGCCACTGCCGCCACTGTCTTCCTCTCAAACTCTCTCCCCGCCGGACTGTTGGGCTCCATTACCGCCGCCGCCACTACTGGACTGTCTTCCTCTCAAACTCTCTCCCCGCCGGACTGTTGGGCTCCATTACCGCCGCCGCCTCCCTCAAACAAGTATGCACCTCCTATATTAATTAGTTAACCAAATTGTTGTTAATATCTTTGCTAAAAGATGGATAAATTTCAAATATGTTAGAATAAATTAAATATTGTATTTAATATGACTCTTTGTATGTTTATTGAATGTATATAAAGGGATGTTGTATACGGTTTTGAGTGTTAGAATTTTTATGATCTAATTGATTGGAATAAATTAAATAAATCCTATGAGTTTTGTTGTCATACTATGATAAATCCATGAGTTTTGTTATTATACATTTATGGATACAAATGTATACGGTTTGTTGATATATAGGTGAACATGAAAATGTGGATAAAAGTATATACGGTTTAACGGTTTTAATTTAATTTATTGATATGTTGGTGAACATTTATTCATTTTTTAAATATATGTCGGACTGTATATATACATTAGGAGACGCATTGTTGACAACATTGACATATGTAGACCATTAAAACATAAGCATAGGTGACGCATTTAAATTTTCCAACGCGTCAATGTTTTTCTTGGTCAATTCATTCATTAAATTAAAATGTAACCAATAGTATGTAGTTAGGACATCAACAACTACAATTTAATTAGGCGACGCATTTAAATTAAAAGGCGACATATGTACACCGTTTAAAGTTTATAAGCAATAGGCGACGCATTTAAATTAGGACCGTTTAACATATTATGCATGGTTCCACGAATTTATTGATATGTTGTGTGTTACAGATTAATGGATCCAAATGAGGATGATATTACTCTTCCGGACGATGAGCCGTTATCCACAGAGGATGAAGCCGGTGCAAGTGTTCCAATTCCTAAGCGGAAAGGTCGAGGACCTACAACGTTAGAAGAGTTTAGAAAGGAGGCCGAAGCAAAGCAGTTGAACCTACAGTTCAATGAGGATGGAGCTCCCTTAAACAAGGAAGTTGTGAGGATGGTCAACTTGATGGGCTCAATCACTCATTCCACGGTACCAATTTCCATTAAAACCTGGAACAATGTGTCTCCAGCATTGAAAGATAACTTATGGCAAGCATTAAAGGTAATATACAATGGCATATATAACCCTAAACCCGAATTATATTATAGAGTTATTTACTAAATGCTACATTGATGTTGTTATAGGGTTATTCGAAGAAAGATGACTCTCATAAGGACCAGACTCTTAGAAGTTGCGCTGGGAAGTGGAGGAGGTTTAAGCACAAACTGTTTGAGACGTATGTGACCCCATACTTGAAAGACCCCCAGTTGGTGAAGCACCCACCGACTGACAAGTATTCTTTCATCAAACAAGAAGACTGGGATTTATTTCTCAGCCACAGGCTTGGTGAAGACTTCAAGGTAAAAATAAAACAAAAATTGGTATAGAATTTAATTACATATGTATGCATGTGTCAAACATATTTTATAGAACATTAATTCATATTAAAATATATTATGTCAACAATAATTACAGAAGTTAAGTGCGGATCGGAAGGAAGTACTGCAAGGCAACAAATATCTCCATCGACTTGGCTGTAGAGGATATCCGCGTTTGGAGGTGCAGCTGGTACGTAATATATATAAATATGTATACATGCACACACTATAAGAGAAAGTTTAATTTAATTATCGAATATTTAATAGGTCCATATGTTTAATGCATGTCTAAATTTGCAGCAAGCTGAGGCACCACCGAACCGATCAAGCGCGCAGAGCTATGGATCCGTGCAAGAATGAAGAAAGATGGACGGGTAGACAATCCGAAGGTTCAGTCAATTGTTGACAACATTGTGAGTTATATAATTACCAAAATTAGTGGTCATATAATTTATAATTGATAATTAATTAACCATATTAATATTTTTTCATGCATTTTTGTTTTTTGTAGCATGCTTTACAGTAGAATGTCACTCAAGGCATTCTTGATGCCTCTCCTCCAAATGATGTGCTTACACATGCCCTCAGGTTCGAGGAGTATCCTGGTCGGCTTCGAGGAAAGGGACAAGGGTACACGGTCAAGAATTTTTTCAAAACACCGTGGCGAAGCACGCAAAAGAACAAGAAGGAACTCGATGTAGATGCAAATATCCAAAGGCAAAACGCGAGGATAGAGAAATTGGAGCAGGTTTTGAGTAGTCTATTCGACGTTGTCCGCAAGAAAGGGGCAGTGGACGACGTATGTGATCTCGCTGTTGCATGCGGCCTTGACATACCACTGCAGTCACCCACACAAGGATCATATCATGCAGCAGATCATTCGAGCGGTGATCGCACCGAGGTACGTGTACCATTATTAAATTGTTACTATATATTCTTAATTTTTATTGTTATAACCCGATGACGTTTTCCAACATGTCTTTGAAATGCAGGATATTGTATGTGAGCTTGCACAAGAGACACGAGATAACATTGTGGCAACCGGGACTTTGACAGCCGATAGTTCAGTTTGCCATGGTATAAAGTTGGGACCAGACAACGTTAGAGTCTCACTGAATGAAGCGATTGATCTTACTGCATTGTTACATGTACCCTCTTTTGACGTGCTATATGTTAAAGAGGAAGAAGGATCATTCGTGGCGTGGCCCCGTCATCTTGTTATTCTACCATCCGATGACATATATAATATTATATATATATATTCAAAACCGACTTGTTATGTTTCCATACATATGTTAGCTAATTTGTGATACTAAGATGTTTTTTCTTATTTTGGTTTCAGGATTTTGGGAAAAGGAAAAAATCAAAGGGTAAATAGGTGGTTGATGCAGGATCAAATGGCTCACATAGGTCCCAATCAGTAGAGGCCGAGCCCGCAGATCTTGCTGCAGCTGATGAAGTTGACGCTGTCGGCTCATACAACCTTAGCCCTGCACTTATAGAGTTGTTAAGGCGGCTAGACCCTTTCGACATGTATCACATATGGATGACCTCCTTGCCACCGACAATTGTGGGCCACGAAGTCTTGATAGCAATTTCGAAGAAAGATATAATAGATTTTTGTTACATGCTGGAGTTGCAACAGTCTTGCATTTTGTTCTACATAAGGTATGTAATTCCAACTTTATTGCATTAATTGAAAAATATTTTATTGCTATATTTGTTACATACAACTAATTATGTAAATGATGATTCACTGCTTAGGCATTTAGATTCCCGACTAATGGGTGAACAACTAGGGAAATATTGTTTTATGCTCCCTGATGATATAGCCAATGTAGAAAGGAGAAATCCCGATGAGCGAGAACTTAAAATTTTGATGCGATGGAGAGATGCAGAAAAAGGTCAGCTATGGTTTTTTCCGTACTGGTCAAGGTATTATAACTTGTCTAATATTGCAATGGATTATTTGAGTTTTATTAAAACATTTGTAATTAATACCTTTTGTAGAGACCATTGGATGTTGGGTGTTGTTGACCCATACTTAGCAGTTGCATGGTTTCATGATGCGCTTTCGAATAACAACCGTCAAATAATGGCCGACTTTAGGAGTTTGTTGGATAGGTAAGTATGCATAATTAACTATATATGTGGATGATTAGTAATAAAATTTAATAATTAATTGCTGATTTTATTTTTGGTGATTTATATAGCGCATACTTGTCTTGGAACTGTACATCCGATGGCCAAAAAAAAGTTCGGTACGAAAAACTTAGATGGCCTAAAACAAAGGTACATCAATAACATTTGTATACATAAATGTGGCTAAGATTTTTACACATAAGTATTTATTAATAATTATAAATACATATTAATATTGTTTGTCTAATAAAATATTACTTACCTATTTAATATAATGATTAACTTGTTTTTTTGTATCACTTTTGTATAGACGATAAAACAACCAGGAAATACCGAATGCGGATATTATGTGATGATGATCATGCGGGACATTATAGTAAATAATGTTGCTTGAGAAAATTTGACGGACATGGTAATAAAAATTATGCTATTTTTACACTCAGTAAGAATTTATATTATTAGTTAATACTTATTTTAATTACTTGTTTGGTATGTATGTGCAGTTCCAAGATAGTGCTTGGACCCAGCAATATGTTGACCATTTTAGAGCCGAATGGACAACTGCTCTACTCCCACTCATATCGTAGTAAGTTATATATATATAGTACGTAGTTCCAAAAATGGTTAATTGATGTCGTCATTCATGGTAAATATCGACACAAATGGAAACACATGAAGAGCATGTGTGAATGTGAGCTGTTAATACAAACACACAAAGAGAGAGAGAGAGAGAGAGAGAATCTAAGTAATGAAATAATGTATTATGTAATTGTGTTAATTGTACAAAGTACTCTCTGTCTTAGTTATATATACAAGCTAAGAGAATACAAACACATGAAGAGCATGTGTGCATGTGAGCTGTTAATAAACAGCTCAGCAGTTAATACTGCTAATAGATTGCTAACAAACTAAAGGTGACATGGCAGTGTGGCAGGCTTAATGAGTTCGCACTCTCACATCCCCCTCAAATTAAACTGCCACATAATTGAGAAACCAAACTTAATCATGTCAATCCAATCCCAAGTCTTGAATTGAGATAACTAAATCTTGTAGTTCCCAAAGCTTTTGTAAGAATGTCAGCCACTTGTTCTTCAGTAGGCACATACCTTATCTCCATTACTTTGGTAAGAACCTTGTCTCGAACATAGTGTATATCAATCTCGACATGCTTTGTTCTAGCATGCAATACAGGGTTATAGGCAAGAGCAACAACGCCTAGATTGTCTGACCAAATTATTGGAGAAGGAAGTTTCAAACCAAGCTTAAATATCAATTGTAATAGCCAACTCATTTCTGTAGTAATGTTTGCCAAAGCCTTGTATTCTGCCTCTGTGCTACTCCTGGAAACCACTGACTGTTTCTTACTGCTCCAAGAAATCAAATTTGGTCCCAGAAAGATGCAATAGCCACTGCATGACCTTCTGTCATCAGGATTGCAAGCCCAATCACTGTCTGTAAAGCCATGAATTACAGGTCTTTATGGCTTAAATTTCTTCAGCAAAATACCATATTCAATTGTTCTTTTTAGATAACTAAGCAGCCTTTTACAAGCCTCCCAGTGAATATTTGTTGGAAACTGAACAAATTGACAAAGCTTGTTGACTGCAAAAGTGATATATGGCTTGGTGATAGTGAGACATTGCAAAGCTCTTATGACACTCCTATACTTCTCAGGTTGTTTAAGTAGGTCTCCATCGTGAATTGAAATCTGTTTACCAGTGAGCATAGGTGTAGGATAAGGTTTAGCTTCATTGATTTGAGTTTTGACCAACCACTACAAGAAATTTGGGCTACAGCAACGAAAATTGTTGCTACAAATTCATTTTCATGACTGAAGATACCCTTTCAGTTTCGAAAAAAAATTTTGTGACTGTTTTAAAAATTGTATATTTTCAGTTACAAAATTCAAAATCGTAACATTTTTTCATGACTAAAGGGTCAATTTTTCCTCCAAAAATTTCAAACTTACAGTTACAAAATTTTAGTGTTTATGACTAATAGTATGCATTTGACTGGTCAACTGATGAAATTCACACAGTCACAAAAAAAATTTCGTGACAGAAAAGAAAATGTATTTTTTAAAATCGAAATAATAAATAAGATACATAAAGCTGGATGAAATGACACCGTTTTGGACAATGTTTTGGGCGCCCTTCCATCTTATTGTGCGATTCTTCAATAGGTTTAAATTGGGTCCGTTCCATCTACTGTTTTCTCTGGTCAGCCTCTCCTCTAATATAAAGGTGAAACGTTGCCAAAATCATTAGGTTCCGAGTTGGACTTCACTCGCCGCTTCGCTCAAACCCATCCGAGTTGGACTTCTATTCTTTGTGAGTTGAAGGCAGAGGTGGGTAGTTTATTTTTGGTTGCCTTACTATTCCGATTTTGTTTTTCATGGAAGAATAACTTTGGTTTTGCCGTAATGCATAATACATGCAACTGAATGTGGTGTCAATTTTATGTCAATTTTCACTTGATTTTTCCATGTATTTGGCATTGAGTCTCTGTTTTGTTTCCATTTTGAGTTTTTCATGAATTTTCACGGAAGAATAGCTGCGTGTTCATCAATTTATCAATCTTGCGTCTATACTAATGGAGGTAAGTTGCAGTTGCTTTTGAATCAGCACTTGAAAAGGCATGATTTAGTATGCAATGAAATCTATGCTTTTCTCAAGGCGTCATCGGACCCTGCAAAACTGGTTTTGGATGCAATTCAAGGGTTTTATCCTTCAGATTCAGATTCGAGTGGTAAAAATATGGAGGATGTCAATTCGAGGACCATTAGAAGGAGTTGTATTCTTCTATTGGAGCAGTTAATGGCAACCTCATCGCAGATTAACGATGGAGTGAAAGAAGAAGAAAGGAAGTTGGCGGCTAATAATTGGAAGGCTAAGCTGAAAGTGGAAACGGAGGATCCATTGGAGGTGTTGGGTTTTTTGCAACTTTTGGTTGTCTTTGAATTATCCTCTAATTTTGATGCGGATGAACTTCAAGGCCTTCTTCAAATTGTTGCTCACCATAGACAAGCACCTGTATTACATCATGTCCTTGGTATAGCTAATAAAGCCCCATGTAAGCCTTTTAATTGTTGTTTTTGTTTTTGAATTTCTAATTTATGAATACTATTCTTTTTCGTGTGGAAAATTGTCTATTGCATTCTCAAATTTACAATCTGACAATAACAAATCCTCAAGGCTTTGATCCACAGTGATAATGTCTAAACTTTTTTTCCCCCTAATTTGAATTTCTAATTTAAAATAGCGAGTTGCTATTATGCCCTGGTTAAGCAAAAGTAAATTTCAGATATTTTCTGTAACAGTGACACAGTGACATAATTTAAAGAAAGTTGAACCATTTATGTACTTTACTAAAATGAATGTTTTGTGTTGGATGTGCTCTTGAAGTTCATGATGGCCAATGGTTCTTTGGTCCCCGTCCTTATCCACACAGATGTTACTAAGTACTTAAACTTCAAGGTTGTAGATGGTAGCTTTGTCTATAACAAAAAAAAAGGAATGTATGATTACATTGTTAATTTTTGGGAAGTTGCATTTTAAATTTATTTTCTCTTGCATTTCAGAACATAACTTTTGCATCTCTTGCTGAAAGCACACAAACATCATTATCTTTTAGATTTATAAAGTTCCAGCAACTGATGTTGAAGCACTAAAATCAACCTTGATGGGACTCTTTGGGAAGCGGCGTGCTAGAAAGTTCTTCATATATGTCCAAGACTATGAAGAGGATGATTTGAAATCTCATGAAGGGATGGATTTGAATAAAGTTACAGCAAGAGAGCTTATCAGGTATACTACAAATACCTACTTTTTTCTTTTGCAATCCTTGCTTCATAATGGTTACTAAAACAAACACATTGATGATGCATGTAATTTTGAGTCAGAAAAAGAAGTATGCTACTCTAATATGAATATTACATTTCATTCCTAACCCTGTTCGACAGCATTAATTTGAAATTCTTATATTAGTGAATGGATATTCTTCTTGTTGGTAGGAAATATGGTCTAGAAGATGATACAATTGATTTTGTTGGTCATGCCTTGGCACTTCATATTGATGATACTTACTTGGATAAGCCAACCATGGAATTTGTGAAGAAAATGATGGGGCCAATTATTATTTTTTTAATCTTGATTTTCTTCTGGTAGGTTGTTTATAATATATTGTCTCAATCATAGTTATTCTCATAGGCTATGTCTATTCTTATCCAATTCATATGAGCAAAACACTTCAAATTTTAAAGGTGGCTGGTATTCTCACTTTATGGACTTTTATTATTCGGTGCCTTTAGCTCTTAAATGTTCACGTCGATGCAGTCCTCTTCATTTTGGTTCACTGATACTATTTCTTACTGGACATATCATGGTTAGCTGATAATGAGTGTCTGAGTGCCTTGTTATGTCAATATAACCTCAAAATGTTTAAAAAACAAAACAAAATGTCTTTATCTTAGGTAGAAGCAATTATCCTTGATGAGTTTTTGGCACGCTTTCAAGGAGGATCTCAGTATATCTATCCACTCTATCGGCTGGGAGAGTTTCCTCAGGTTTGCTAATCTGTAATATTGTGCATGTATAGGAATGTAAAATTAGTTTCCTTATAAGCTTAGCACTTTTGGCAGGCATTTGCACAGTTAAGTGCAGTTTATGGTGGCACTTACATGCTCAACAAGCCAGAATATAAGGTAAACAAAGTTATTATAAGTTCTGGTATTCAGAAAGTTTTTATCATTGTTTAATTGGCAAGTGAGCCTATACAATTAGCATGGCTCCTGCCTTTAAAATTTCTTCTGGACTCATTTTTAATGTGATTTATCATTGTTTTATGCCATTGTTTTCCTTTAAATTTGACTCACTTTTAATGTGATTTATGTTATTATTTTGTCGTAGCTTTCTATTTTGGTACTGGCAATGCACAATTAAGTGTTCATACAGGAATTTCCTTAAAAAGAAACTTACTTAGAGACATATATATACACAAATAATATGATCATTACTGAACTCTCCTAAGGTATAATGAAAGAGACTACGAATTCCTTGGGCAAGAATACAAATTTTACACAAGCATGGGCAAGCCCTGCTCCTATAACTCAACTCACTTCAGTTTATTGGGAACCCAATGATATGATGAACTTTCTAACTTATTCAAGAATGTCTCTAGACTTATGATGCAACTACGCATTTTGAGTCGACTATCGAAGATGTGCTTGCCTTGTACACCAATATTACTGGAAAGGTAAATCTCTTATTACTCAATGTTCATCCATTTGGAAAAGAACACCAACTTATATTTTACTATTCTTTTCTTCCTTTTTCTTTTTGTTTCTCGCAAACATGACACAGATTAGTGCTAGAACAAAAAATTGTACTGATCTTGATGGTTTTACTTTAACCTTGTTTATATTTCTTTTCACTTTCTGTTTTCCAAAAATATTCGGGTACTTGATTTTTCTGTGGATCCTAGTGTTGCGAGTGCTGCTGAAGTGGCAAAGCCTCAAATATTTAAATCATGGAGAGGCTAAAGAGGCACGAAAGAGGGAGGAGGCATCAGTTCAAAAAGCTGCCAACTTTGAGGTGCAAAACGAGGAACTAAAAGAAAGGCTGAAAGTTTATGAGGATCGTCATATCAATTATATGACTTACATAAAAGAAATGTAGCTACGAATGGACTCATTTAAGCATAATCTACCAACTGAGACAACTCCTAATGATGAAGCTACTTGTGACTTAACAAGTAGATGGAAATATATATTGTTAATGAGCTTTACGTAACTTATGTGTCTGAAATTGTGTTGGCTATTTGTTGTTGACTAATGTGCAGGTTCCTTTAGCTTGGACTCATAATTAATGTGGTATGCAAGCTGATTCTTACTTTTGAGATGGCAGTAAATATTAGTTGGAATGTCAAATTTTAGGTCTATATTTTTTGAAGATGTTTAGTGCTAACATCTTAACTTGTACATGTTGCGATTAGGTAGTGAGAAACTGAATTATCAATGTTGAAACTTTACACTTATATATATTTTGTGAATCAAATGTTTTGGGATGGTTAATTATAAGTAAAGCATAATATTTTCATAAGTTACATGCAGTTTCGGCTTTGTTTGTTGGTTGTGGATATGTTATGGAACCTAAATATGTTTTATTTCAGCACTTTACTCATAGTTATGAATAACTTCCGTGGCTAATGTAAATAATTATGAAAAATACTTTCGTGGCTAATGTAATTGACAATTTGCAATGAAGTTTTCTGTGGTTAATGAATGTGACTTAAGTAATGGAAACCACTTCGTCACAAAAAATACAAATTTAGTAACGAAAACAACTTTCGTGGCTAATATAGTGTACAATTAGGCACGAATGTTTTTGTGGCTAATTCAAAAGAAATTAGTCACGGACATAAATATCGTGACTAAAACACTTCGAATTAGTCACGACAACCATGCCGTGACTATTGCACAAAATAGATACGACAGTTTTCGTAAGTGATTGACATCCTTCAGCCATGAAACCAGCAGTTTCAGTAACGAAAACATCGGACTTCAGTTACAACAGTTTTCGTGACTGAATGTGACTCATTTAGTCACGAAAAGTTCCAAAATTTTGGAATTGGCCTTCAGTCACGAACCGCTACTTTTTTCGTGGCTAGAGACTTTCAGTGACACACCAACTGTCACGGAGCTGTTACGACATGTTTTGCGTAATTGAATAGATTTAGTGACTAAAAAATGGCCTTCAGTCACGAAAGGCCGTTGTCGCTGTAGGCCAGATTTTTTGTAGTGAACAAATCTGTTGTAACGTCTTATGAGTCAATTTAATACCTCTACTTGTTCTATCAACTTCAAGAGCTAAGAAGTAGCTAAGATTTTCTAGGTCTTTAAGAGAAAACTCACTATTCAAACCAATTATCAAATCATCAACAAACTTCAAATTTGAGCCAATCACAATTAAGTCATCCACATAGACCAAGACAAAGCAATGAACCTTGTCTTTGTTATACACAAATAAAGAACTATCCGAAACTGATCCAGTAAATTCCCTTTTTAATAAGCTGCCTCTGAGTTTATCAAACCAAGCTCTAGGTGCTTGTTTCAAGCCATAGATAGCCTTTTCAAGTTTGCAAACATAAGCAGGACACTCTTTGCTTATATAACCTTCTGGTTGAGCCATGTATACAGTTTCTTGTAGAGTGCTATTGAGGAAAGCATTATTGAAGTCTAATTGCTTCACTGGCCAATTGAATGTTACTGCCACAGTGAGAATAACTCGAATTGTTGATGACTTCACTACTGGATTGAAAGTTTCAAAATAGTCAAAACCTGACTTTTGATTAAAACCTTTTGCCACCAGTCTTGCCTTATATCATTCAATACTTCCATCTGCCTTGTATTTGATTCTGTAAACCCACTTATTTCTCCTAGTGTATGTACTTGTAACACACGACAAAAATTAGGTACCTCTGGTGTATTTTTCTCTTATCACTATTGCATTGGATAACAATTTTGACATGGCTCACATTGCGTCCATATATATATAAACACACACACACACATATACATTCTGGATGATACCCATGAACTTTATTATTAAAAATATAATATTAATATGAAATTAAAAAATAATTGAAAAGTCATTTTCTTCCTATATTTAATCAATGTGCTCTCATTTTAGTCTTATAATACAATAAAACAATAAGGGAATTCAAATATTATTAACCAAAAGTTATAAGAAAAAATGTGCATTCACATATGATTACTAAATCATACACATCTTTTTATCTCTCCTAAGTTACCTAACTAATAAGCATTTTTATCATCAAAATTATTGAGATTTTTTCTTGCATGATACTTTGTGTGTGTGTGACTAAACTCTTAGGTTTGTGTGCAAAATTGTGGGTGAGTTCTCATTTTTCTAACATATCATTTGAAAATTATATATATAATAATTTGGTCAAGTTGTTCATCAAAGTTAGCAATGACATGTATGAGGTAGCACAAGATAATGAAAGATCAATGAGTATTAAAATATATTTTATAAATGATAAGTAAGATAGAAAAAGTAAAACTCATATGAATAAAAAAAAATTATACATAAGTTTTTTTTTTTATCATAAATTGACTACAATAAGATAATAAATATATAAAGCAGATTTATAATTGATATAAAACACCAATATTGCTATCAATAAACTGATAACTTTAAAAAAAAAAAACAGTGTCTCAACATTTCTCTTAATACATAGTTCATAAACAATCAAACCTAAAATGCACAAAAGCATAAAATTCTATATTAAAAAACATATCCTTTAATGAGGAACTAAGACCAAAGGACCTCGAAAACAATACTTTCACCGAATACCAAAATGAATTTAATTATAACATCACAAGTCCTAAAAATTTTCCAAAAGGTAAATATATATATATATATAAAATAAAATTAAAAAGACAATCCTCGAGTCTTTCTCAATTTTGATAAAAGTTTTCAGCTTTGTTGATGACATTTGAGCTTCCAATTTCTCTGTTGCAATCTTATCGCCATCAGAGAACCTATTGCATCCTTACTTAAGGCACTCAAGAATCGCCTTCTTCTCAGTATTACAATATAAATAAGCAGAATCCTATTGGAAGAATTGACAAAGATATTATATATATCTAAACTGGCATTTTTAACAAATTACAATGGATACATAGCTAATAACAAAATTTAAATATGTTATATATATTTAAATATAAATATGTTATATTTAAAAGTGTAGCACTTTTTAGCTATATTCAAAACATTTTATTACATTTTACATGATGTAACCAAATAAGATTTTAACTTTAAAAAAATTCAAATACATATACTAATTTAAAAAAAATAGATATATATATATAATATAAATATGTTATATTTGAAAACGTAGATAATTTATCCATATTTAAAATATTTTATTAAATTTTAATTTTAATTTTGAAAATTTATCTAAATATATATTTTAACTTTAATATATACATATATATATTATAAGAAAAGATATATATATATATATATATATATANTTTGATTTAATCGGTTAATTTAATCAGTTAGTCAGTTTTTTTGCACATCTCAAATCAATGGCAAATCCACAATCAATATATTCAAACAAACATGGTGGTAGGATTTTTTTTTGGTAAATTGGTGGTAGGATCTTGTGTAATCAATGTAAGTTATTAGCCAATTACATGAATTTATTTTTTCTTTTAGAATGAGATTGATCAATTTAAGAAGTTAATCTAGAATACAAAGCGAGTGGCGGCATTTACCCAAAAAAAAAAAAGAAAAAAGAAAAAAAGAAGATGAGTGAAGGAGTCTAGCCGTCTAGATCCCCCGATCATCTTTATACATTGGACAACTAGTCATTTCAAACTCGGAATCCACCACACTAAACCTCTCAAAGAAAGAATGTCTATATATATATATATATATTATAGGCGAATTCGCCTATGATACAGAGAGCGACACTGTTAATTTTTAAAAACTGACAGTAAATTGATTGTTGGTGGGTCCCATTTTGTGCGGTAAAATGTGTGTTTTTCAATGGATTTTTTAATATACATTAAATTTCATTTTGTAAATAGATGTATAACTAAAATGCAAAAAAGGAAAATATTGTTTGTCTTCTCCAATGGTTAATCCAGCTGCCATGTGAGTCCAGCAACATAACCTTCATCTTCCCTCCTCTTTTCTTCCAGGTCTGATTGCTGGGGACATCACGTGGATTATTTTCATTTAAACTTTGAACTTCTGCTGGGTTTGGTTTTTTAATACACATAATTTTTTTTTGAAAAATAAAATTTATTAATAACTATGTAATTTATGTAGCTCTATTAATAACTTTGTAAAATTTATGTAATAAGCTAATGACAAAAAAAACAAAGTTATTAACACATAAAAATAGCTAAAAAGATATTACAAAAATATTACCCATGAAATTTTACCGCTGCCATACAAGAAATCACAATATGTTATTTAGCTTATTGAACGAGAATCAAGAGAGGAAGAAACCGATTTACCAAAAATAAAAAAGAGAGAGAAAGAGAGGAAGAAATCCATGAATTTTAACAACAAGAAAAAANTGATTGGTTTATTGTTTTCATATTGAATGTTGATTATCATATTTAATAAAAGATTAACAAAAATATTAAAACAAAAAAATGCAACGGAGAAACAAAAGAGAAATTATGTTTATTTATTTATTTATTATGAAATGACAAATGGAGTTTTCTATAAACATTTGAAACTTTTTTAGATTTTTTATAACAAAATTCTATATATATATATATATATATATATATATATATATATATGCGCGCGCGCTTTTTTATGCGCTTTTATGTTCTGGATATTGCAAGTTAGAAAACTTGTTGATACATATTAGAATATATATATATATATATTAATATCCATTATGCTATTGTAAAATGGATATGATAATTTTAAAATATAGTATGTCATTAATAGTAGTTATTAATAATATTTTATTATTAGTTTGTTACTGATAATAAACTATAAATGACAGTCTGCATTTAAAATTATTAAATATATTTTATAATAGTTTGACTAATATTAATATATCTACACTTATGAAGTGTCGAAAAAGTATAGTACTTTATTGCTAATTTCATATCAGAGACCATACGACTCTTGAAAGCTCATTTAGTGGCTTCACGATTATTAACTTAGCATCATTAATTCCTAGATTTTGTACTACTATATATTTCTACATATGTAGGTAATATTAGGTAGGTTATCATTTTTGTTCACTATTCATGTACGGTGGATATATAAACAGAGACTTTTTTTTTTTGAATAAACAGAGATTTATATAAAGAGAAAAAATATGATAAATATATATGATGGAAGGAAATGTTTCATTAGAAATAATTAAAGTTTGGACATTGATTTTGGGAGCCTCTTTCAAATTAATGAACAGTAAGTAGTAGTAAACTACTAGATAAACTTCATATAATGTGCTGCATATCCATTTGAAAGAAAAGGGATTATACATAATGAATAATGATTATCACCATTGAGATTAGAAGATGATATGAGAATTTAGTTTGAAAAGTACTAATAAAATTGCTTCTTTTTATGCATATTTTTAATATAAAAACTCAGAATAAATTTGATGATCATCACCATATATAGATGGATAAATAATAACACTTATTATATTGGAAGCTTAACTAAAGAGAAAAATATTATTTATCACTACTGATGATAGTATACCAATAAAATTTACATGTGGAATTTTAAATAGTTACTATTAAAAAAAATTTATTAAAATTTTTGTATTAAAAAGTAAAATAGAATTAAATGTTTCACTAAGAGTGATAAATAGAAAAATTCATCTAAAAACTTGGGAGGAATAGTTTGACAAAGTCTAAAGCAAATAGACAAATAAATTAAATAAATGTAAACTTCATTATAAAATACAAATGTTATAATATAGGCAAATATTTATACATTAAAATCCTCGTAATTGTCCATATATATATGGATGAATATGCTTATTGAGCCATAAATTCTGCATTAGGAGGTGGACCTTAGGGTTTTGGATATGTAAATTAAACCATGCAATTATAATGAATTCCACCAAAACCTAAATAAAATCCGAAAACCTCTAATTAAAACGCAAGTCATGATGGGGTGGGTGGAGATTTGGGTAGAGAGAGGCCCAAGTTCCGAAAGAGATTGATATTTGATTAGATAGGTGTGGGGCTTCTTTTGCTTGCATCTTCTTTTCATAAGCCGAGCGGCAACCTAATCAATTACAGCCTGCCATGTGTCCCCTCTCTATTCCTTTCTCTTTTTCTTTTTTATTTCTATAAAACTCAAACACGTGGGCCATTTCTAGGCTCCCCATTCTCAGCAAAAGGGATTGTTGTATGATTATCTACTTAATATTCAATCACCCCATCATAACTTCCCTTGCTTTCTTCTAATCTTGGAATGCTTAGGATGTTTGGCTCTAGGCCATTCTTTACTACTCATTATGTTGTTTGATTATATATTTGGTTTGATTAGTGGTCAAAATGTATATTCATCGCAGCCTCACTATTTGGTAATCTTTAATTTTGTTTTTCTTTTTTCTTTCTGTTGTTTCTAGTGTTTGATATATTTTCGTTATGCCATAATATAAACCAAAAACAAAACTATATATACCATGGAATCTAGATTACTTTTGTTTCATTTTCTTATCTCACTAGTGATACAATGTCAAAAATGAATAAATAAATAATTTCTCTAGTGATATAATGACAATAATATCTAGAGTTTAAAATGTACATATACATCCAAATTGTTTTTTATACCATTTGAAAAAAAAGGGCAATAGTAGTTTTGAGTTTTGGCAAGCTATAACAATTTTGTACTTTGGTTGGGTTGGCACTTTTGGTCTTAATTAATTATATTAAAATGAAAAATTAGTACATTTTCCTTGCTCTTGCTTGGCCCTTTTGAGCTGAAAAAGTTCCATTTCAAAAATAAAAAGAATTGCCACCTTCTTCCTCTAAAAGGGGTCCATGATCAAATATCCTTTTGGACTCCGAGTGCCAAAGAATGAGGGAGAGAATACAAAGAAAAACTGTAAAAAAAAAAAAAGTAAAAAAAGAAAAAAGAGAAAGAGGGAAAGGCAAAGGGAAAGAATACTAGAAAGAAAGCAAAAAGATTGTCTTGCTGCAAATTAACTTCTTAACTTTAATCTTGACCATGCACCATCTAAGTTAATCTAGTTTGTATATACAGAAAATGTTGTAAATATCAATCCTCACTTTTAGCTAAGAAAGATATAAACGTATTCAAACTAAATGTTTCCCTTTTTTGGGTTTGGTCTTGATGTTTTACGGAAAGTAATTTGTTTGGGACAACTTTTTAATTGGCCCAAACTGCCTTTTTAAATAGAATACAATGCAAAGAGGGTGCTTATTTATTTATTGGTTAAGTACGTATTAATTAATTTGTCTTGTTGTTTGTGTGCTGTCCTATTATATTCCAATTGATAAGCTATTTAGAGAAGAAATAATCATTCTTTGCTTTCTAGAGGGCCCAATTTGGAGATTTGTTTAACGCTCCCTCATTAATTCCTTTTTTTTTCCCGATTAATTTGAGTTGGACTTATCATAAAAGAGGACAAGAAGGTCGAAAAAGAAGGCTGAAAAAGAGAGAGTGTTTTACCCTACAAATAAAGTTTGATGTATAACAATTAATCAACAAAGCAGCACAGCCGATAGAGTACAAAACAACTTTTTTTCTCTCTCATTTTTTGATCTCTTCAATCTTTCATTTTTCACGTTATTATATAGTTATTATTGATAATGATAATTGAACAACTAATCTTCCTTTTGATTTAGAATTCTACTTCTAGACTATGATATATTGTTCATCTCCATTCAAAAATATTATATATCACCATTTATAGTTGAATAATATAACGTGCTCCTCTATATATATTAGTAGTGTTTTTCATATTAAATTTGTATGGTTCTTCATAAATATTTCAAAAATATTGTATATCACCATTTTATTGTTCAATATTAGTATAACGTGATTATCTATTAGCAATGTATTTCAAATAATATATTTAAAATTCACAATAAAGTTAATTCACCAATATCTATCATCAATGATATAACAAATTGTATCATTCTTCCCCCCACAACCAATATAAAAAAAATATTATTAATCTTTCAAACTGTAATTATGTATATAAGTGTGCCATATATACACTGTCAATGTCAAAACTATTATTTTTTCAGATAATATTTATTCATATTTGAATCTCCTCATCCCAATATAGATATATAAATATATTTATATATATTGCATATTTATTGACAATGTTCATATTTATTATGTTACAATATATATTTTCCATTATAATTTGAGAATTATATACATATATACAGAGAGAGAGAGAGAATTGTCTTGGAAACTATCTTTCAACTTAATGAGAGTGAATAGCTAGTGACATGGCTACTCTTATGGATAACATCTCAATGGATTTTAAATTAAAAACTTCATTGCCATATTATCATGTCATGGAAGCTAATTTCAAGAGATCAAATATGAATATATATAGATATGTAATGATAATTTTCTAGTTAGGAATTTTGACCTTTAATAAGTTAAAAACGAGTATATAGAAAGTGCTAAATGCTAAATTTAAATATTAATCAATTATCACTTTATTGTTATCGTAATGCCCTGTACTTCATGGAGCCATTTCATATACCTATTGAACTTCTACTTGAGACACTAGTTATATGAAATTTTTTTTTTCTAAATTCTTTCACATTTTTTTTCTTAGTGGGTGGGAACCATGTAGCAACTAAGCTCATCAACATGTTTTTGAAATATATCTCTAACATGGATCTACACTTTATTTTTGTTTCTTTCAGTCTTTTTCCTTTATGAAATAAATTTTTTGGTTTTTCTCCAATTTAATGAAATGCCAAACGTTGTTATTATTACAAAGTACATATTTGAGGGATGAGAGAAAATATTCCTTGACTGATCCAATGTTAAAAAAATAAAATAAAACAAAACCAGTTTAAGTAAAGACCCCACGTGTGGAACAGAAATTGGGGCTCATCGCAATGAATATTTTTTATTTTTTCTTATTTTTTTAGCTTTATGTGAATGTTGGGTTCTCTTTGCTTGGGATTCCTACGTCCTTGTGGGCACCTCCATTTTTGGATATTAGAGCCACCTTTTTAAGGGGCTGTGGATTTTTACTTCCCTCACTTTCTCTTCCCCTATCTTTTATACAACACCACGCTCTCGTTAAAAAGATTTTTTTTTTTAATTTAAAAAAAAAAAAAAAAAGCTTTTGGGAATCCTATGCCAATTCCTTATATTCTCGATGACAGTTTGGTTCTTATTGCTGTGTCCCTTTTTAGATTACAAGATTCTCATTTCTATTTTCTCTCTAATGTGTTTTTTTTTTTTTTTCCATATATCCCCCAATTTCTCAAAACTATACTCCTCTATTCCTTCTTTTACTTGAAAAAGAAAGAAAAAAACAAATTAATAATTAAACACTTCTATAGCTTATAATAATCATTGGAAATTCCACATAAATTAAGGGTAGTCAGAAGTTCCTTTTGACTTGGAATTAATTGTAAAAACCCTAGTTGAATAATATAAGTTTTACTTCTTTTTAAGATGGGTTTAAAATTAATTAAATGCATGATTATTGTTATTACCATTCCTATGTGTTATGCTTGTTCAAGTTGGTCTTTCTCTTTGATTATTTTTTTGTTTTTCATAAATGATTTGATGATGGCTATGCTTGGGGGCCAATTGAACAACGGCCCTATATGTTTGAGATGCTAAATTTTATAGCACGCTAGGACCATACATATTTGATTTTAATTTTTTAGGCCCTCCTAAGATAAATGCCATCAAACACCAGGGACTCCCTAGCTATTAATCAAATTAAAAGGAGAAGCTTCACAATCATATCCTGGATTATAACAAACGCTCCCCACTACTACTAAAATCTCCCGCCTAAAAACCTATATATATATAGTTTATTATCAACAACTTTTTGTCAATTGGTCATGAAATTTTCTAATACAAAAATTAAAGTTAAAACAAAATTATAAGATTCATTTAAAAGGGTTAATCATTTTGATCCTTTTGTTCCTGACATAGTTTAATTTTTGTTGAGCTTCTGCCTTTATTACATATTTTTGATGAATATGGTTTATAAATATATATCAGGGTTAATATCATTTTGCTCTTCTGAAATTCCGTTTAATTAAATTCAATCAGACACCTCTAGCTTTAAAAATATTATGTACATCTCAAAAATGGTTTCAAAAGACTTTTATATATCTCTCCTATTGTTGTTACATCGACACACCTCTTAATGAATTATCGTCAATTCCTCTCATGTAGAAGTATAATTAACACTTTCAAAACATTAATGAGTCTTATTGAAGCAAAGGCAAAGTTTAGGGGCTTGATATATATATATATATATATATTTTCTCTTTTATACTAAGCTTACTGTTACATTCAGATTCTGAAAAAGGAGAATATAAACCTGCAAAGGAAAGGGGCAAAGAGGAAGTAAGAGAGGGAATTAAACAAACATTCTATGTAATATATTAATTTTAAAAAATGGATGTATTTGATTTTGTTCTATCTCTTTAGCTTCTTTCTATAAAGATGCAGGTTAGCTAGGCAGGTCCTCTTCTGCTCTGCCTCGTGACTTGACATCACCTCCTCTTTGTAATCCATTCCTTAGCCCCAAAAACCTATACACACACTCACTCCTTATATTCTTATTATTATTTTTGCCTTTTTGAGGAAACCAATTTATAAACAAACAATAAAAAATAAAAATAAAATAATAATAATAGCAGAAAAGAATAGAAACTGCTGCAAATTTATGGTCAAAAGTAGCACAAATAATGAAAAACTATGGAGAGAAAATAAAAATAAAAATTAGTTTGATAGTTCCTTTTGTGAGTTGATTAAGTTGGTCCATTTTCTTTGCCTTTTCTTTTTACTCTGCCCGAGCAACGACGGTAGGGAATGACAACAATTGATGAGGATGAGCAAAGTTATGGGACTAAATGGGACTATCAAAATTGTGTCGGTCTTAATTTCTATAAAGCAGTGTTTGGCAATTATCCCCTCTGTCATGTGTACCTAAAATTTATATTTTTTTTCTATTCATCATCACTCACTAGGCTTGAATATATATGATATGAGCTATTTTCTTTTTTATTACCTTGCACATATAATTAATTAGCCAAACCCAAACCCAAACCCCTATTGATCGAGTAGTAGTGAATAATTGCAATATCCACATGTATATATCGAATTGCAACTTCTTTAGGCAACATATCTAGTTCTCATGCAATATTTTTTAATTGATATATTTAGTTTTGATAGTTCGTTGAATTTTTTCTAATTATATATTTTGATTTAGTAACATTGTTAAATCACATATTTTGCTGATAAATTTAATTTGGAATTCCCCTGCCTAAGTTAGAGTTAATTGCGAGTGGCTTTTAGTTCTAACATGTGAACCGATTATTCAATCACAAAGTACTAGTTTAACTTTTTATTAACTAATAATCAGGCTCTCAATTAAAAAAAATAATATTGAGAAACTTCTAGGAAGGTCACTAATCCACATATACAGTCCAATTCACAAATAGAAAAGATAATAAAACTTACCCTTTTCTCAATCCCACTTGATTGTACGTACGTGTGTGTGTGTGTGTATATATATAACTATTTTCTCACCTAAGAGGCTTTGAATTACGTGTAATTCCACGTTTTTTATACTCGATTACATGTAAAAGGTGTCCATTTACATGTAAAATTTTCAAATAATTAATAGCAAGATTATGAATATAATATATAATTTTATTACCATACACATGCACGTATAAATTACTGTGGACAATGAATTGCATATATAAACTTACTATCTATTATAACTGGTAAATTATATGTAATTGACGGGACAATAGACACGCTCATACAATGGGCGAACTTTAATATGAGACATATATATATATATATACATAATTGTTAATATGGGCAACGTTGCCAACTACTTAATGGGTGACAGTCCCCTATTAGCTGTTCGATATGCATATTTACGCAGTCAATGCATTTGAGTATACACATCAGACGGCTGATATGAACTGTTGTCTATATTAACAGTTCTGTATATATATATATATAACTGTTAATATCTGCGACGTAGTTTACTATTCAATGGGTGACAGTCCATGTTAGCCGTCTGATGTGTATACTCAGATGCATTGACCCCGTAAATATGCATATTGGAGGGCTAATATTAGATGTAATCCATTGAGTAGTGGGCTACGTAGTCCATATTAACAGTTTTATATATATATGAATTGCTAAATATGATCAAATTGGAGGAAAAATATATACCAAAAAGAGAGTTTAGGCTGCTTTAGCTCATGACCAAGCTCAAACCACAAGAAACCCTACTGTGTAGGACTCACCCGGATACAACATTAGCTGGTTTTTTTATGATTGCTTACTTTTACAGCCTACTTTTATAATTTTTTTGTCAGACATTGAGAAGTAAATATTTCATTTATATAGTAATTCGTCCAGGATTGCTAAAAGAAAATTTATATATATAGCTCCATACGCTTGTATATGATTGAAATAGCTGAGATATCTTGACTTCTTTTCTTTTCTTTTTCTCTTTCGACTGAAGTTCATGTCTTTCAAATGAATGTTACTCTCAAGAGGACCCATTGTGTGGGGTCCCTTTATAGCACTTACTGACATATACAACTTGCAATCTCATATATCTGTCTATCTATCGACTGTATATGTATACATGTTTTTTCTTCAATAAATGTTCATACGAATGACCAGATATGTTATATGTGATCAAGTAACTTCAAACTTTATGTTAATATATATATATATATATTACACTATTTATATATACATATACAATCTGAAAACTATTTGTGAATATTACTCCAAAATATATTGATGTGGTAAATGTCTAGATTTGTCACATTTCCAACTAAATTTTTAATTTTAACTCTATTATTTGAATCCATTTTTGTTCTTTATAAATTGAAAGATAGAAATTTTATGAAAAGAAAAAAAAGGCAGTCCTTCCTTTTATTTATTTATTTCAGAACAATTATTTAGCGTTAAGAACAAATTAAAGGACAAAAACCACCTGCTGATTTGAACTCGACTCTACCAATCTTATGCATAACACTTGCTAGTTTCTCTACTTTTATAATATTCTAAAGTTAATATTCTAAAATTAATCTAAACACATTTTTTGTATTAAATTAAAGTAGCTTTAATCTTTTAATTAAAAGCAATGAGAATTTAAAAATAAATATAAAATCGTTTAGCTAATTTGTTTTTCTAAAGCACAATCGTGTACATTGCCAAAAAAATAAAAATAAATAAACAAAATAGTATAAATAGTTTTTAATTAAAGAATAGAAGAAAGGCCTAACTACCAACTCTTTCATTATCAGTCACTTAAGGAAAAGAACAAATAATTCCAAGTATTTTTTAAAGTATATGAACTAGAAAGATTCTAAAGAAACACAAGTTGTTACGCTTAATCCAAAAGAAAACAAAAATCGACCAGATACAAAATTTAGATAGCTAGTGGTGAAGTTTCAATCTCAATTGGATCCATATGGTCCTACGTCACAGTGTCACTACCCACAAGCCAGCTCAAAATAGCCTAAAACAAGTTAAATTTTATTATTATTATTTGTTTATTTTTTGGTGATAAGAATGAAAGTATATTTATGAAGTGAAAATCAAGTTTAATTTCATTACTTGTGGCTTCTCTTTTTTGGGTCAGATTGAGTAGTGGTTCTAGGGGGCAATAAACTGTTCCATATCTATGTGTGGGCCATTCTTAAAGCCCAAAAGGTTCAAAGAGTGAGTGATACACAGAGTGGTGATGTTGCTCCCATTAGCCTCTCTCATAAAGGATTAAAATGGGTTTCCTATGTAGTTGACCCTACAATATTTTTGATGGCTTGAAATAAAGACATGTATGGACACCTTTGCATACCTATAGGCAAAAAATCAAAATTCCTGAGGGTGACAGGAAAAGAAAAGAAAAATTAGTATAAAAAAAATGAGAAGAAAACAAATATGGGTTCACATTAAAGTGATAGGAATGGTGGCCCATTTGACAAGTTTTGAAACTTTGAATTGGTGACAATAAGATTGGACTTTTTCTTTATTTTTTTTTTTGTATGGCTGTAAGATGAATTGGATAACCAAGGTTTTATTTATTTATTTATTATGGTTTATTGATTTTATTGTCCTTTTCAGTTTTTGAGAATTTTGAATCCAAATTATTAACTGTAGAAACCGAATGGACCTCAAACCCACAGACGCATATATATAGTGTGTGTGTGTGTAAGATGTCCTATGGATGATAGAGACTAGGAAATTTCATGATTTGTCAGCATAAAATACCAATAAGTAATTGATTGATATAAATAATTGATTAGTTATAGGAATGCTATAGTTTTTTTTTTTTTTGTGAATATAGGAATGCTATAGTTGACTATAAAGTTTTAAGGAGTAATTAATTCTAATTAGGAATAATTACTTGTAATTGATTTTGTTTTTTTTTTTTCTAAATTTTATACATGTTTGTACTTTTATAAACCTTTTTTATGAAGAAGAATAATGTATCAAAAATACTATTTGAAATTTTTAATTTTTATAAAATAATAGAGCTTTTGATCTTAAAAAACGATATCTTAGGAATCGAAGTTTGAATTCCAAAGTTATCATCCTAAATTGATATTTCAATTTTGAAGTTTTTATTTTGAACCAAAGTTTTTAATTTTGGAGTTCATATCTGGAATATAGTATCCATTGCATATTCACTCATTCAATCTTAAAAAATGTTCCCATACAAATTGAATTCTGAATTCGAAGCTATTATCTTGAATATTGTATTCACTAATTTGTATTCTGAATTTTGAGTCTCAAATCAAATTCACGTATTTACTCTTTTGAATTTTATGGCTAATTCTCATGCTACTTCTAAAAGTTTGGCTATGATGGCTAATTCTCATAATCTCCTATTATCTAGACACCTTAGAGAACTAAAGTAAGAGCAAAAGAAAATTAAAATTAATTCAATGATAAAGGAACAAGAACTGTGATTTCTCCATTATAATTACTTATGTTTAACATTTAACATGCCTTAGATTTAAAATATAAGTTTACCATACTTAATCAACGTATATATCTAAGAATAACTTCCACTTAAACTTGAATATAGCAATAAAAGGAAATTAGTTGCTTTCACATATTAATTAATCTAATTAAAACCTAAGGTCATGTAACTCCATTAAACACTGGTCAAATTTATTAAAACAAAAGAAAACCAACTTCTATTTTCTTAAAGTTTGGTGGCAATTAACTAATCATCTTTCTCATCATTAACTTAACATGATTAATCATATATTCTACAATATAAGTTAGCTTTTACAAAGTTTTATATTGCACAAATCATTTACATATCAATTAACGCATTAAGACCATTATGAATTATAAACTTCATAAATGAAAAATAAAATTTCATTACATAATAGTAAATTCTTATAATTAGAGCTACATCGTAACAGTAATAGTCTACTGGCCTATTATGCCTCTCTAAAAGTGCTAGTCAAATTACTATTAGAGTCTTAAGCCCACCTTTCTATACTAAACTAAAGTATTGTTTATGACCAATGTAACACTTTTAACTTTGGTGTCTTACATTAACCTCCAAACTTGGAATTTTACAATCAACCACCCTTTGCTGAACCACGTCCCAATGAAATCCATGCACGCTTGTGGTTGGTCAATCCAGACTATTTCAGTATAGCAATGACTCTTATACCATTTGTAACAGTCCACTATTAAGCTTCTTCTAAAAGTGTTAGCGAAGTTACTTTTGAGATCCTAAACGTAAGAGTGTCAATTTAGGTCATAATATGAAATAATATTTGAAAATAACTCATTTAAATTGATTCACTTAAACTCGAAATTGACACTAATAAGTTAAATTAATTCATAAATTATTAAAATAATAATAAACAAATCTAAATTTTTAATATATTGTAATGTAAATAGTAATAAAATAATAATAATATTTTATTTAATAGATTAGATCATTTAACACGTTCTAGTCTATGGCCAATATGAGACTTTTAATTTTTGTATTTTGGATTAACCTTCAAATCCAGAGTTCTACAATAACCCTTGTTATGAAGTTTAGTTCATAGTTATAAAGTGCTTATCAAATGTATTCAATGAAAATAACATATAAACAAAGGAGAAGAGTTAATCAAATTCGGTTAAAGATTGGTCTTTTGTCACTTCAAAATCCACAGCCAGCCTTCTTAATTCCTCTCCAGGTTTCTATGTCAATCATGCTTCCAAGGGCATGAAGAAGAAGCACACCAATGAAGATTAACTCGTATTTTTCCCTTGCCTTTCTGCCACTCTTTGAAATTTCTTCGAAAATTGTCTCGAAACCTAAGCGAAATTCCTTTAAGTGTGTACCCTTAAAATCTTTTAGGACTTGAGAAACTCCCAAAAGTTGGATGCTTCTACTAAAGCGTCTAAAAGGATCTTAAATTTCTCATTAGAAATTGTGTATCTTCCTTCAATGAGGTAGTATATAACCTTGTGGATTTTTTATTTTTTTAAATTTGAAACTTTTGCAAGATATTTTTTTTAACTCATAAAAAGAGTAGGATGCATTTGAGTTTACATGCTCCCACAACTTTTATTTTTTCTAATTCTTTCTAAAAATAATACTAATTTGTTTAATTACTCTTACTGAAGCATATAACGTGACTTATGTTTCATTAAAAATACATTAACCAATTAGATTAAAGCTTGATTAGTCAAAAAGTAAAAGAGAACCCTCTCTTCTTCTTCTAGATTGCCACCACTTGGATCAATTGAGACCCTTAGATTTTCAATCTATCACTCTTTGATCAATGGTGAGTATCAAAAGAATCTTTATGATCCAAGTATTAAAATTCTCATAACAATTTGACGCGGGTCCCAAAATATTTGATTTTATTGGACTTTTAGAAGGAAAACCTTAAAGAGTCAATGAGAAATGGGCCCAGCAGAGAATTTTCTAAGAATTTTTGGAATTTTTAAACTTTTTTCCAACTTAATGTGGTAGGAGATCTTTACCTTGAGTTAGAGACACTCTACCACACACAATTAAGTTTATATAAACTACTCTTTTTATTTTTTTATTTTTCTGGTGACTCAGCTCACTGCTAACAATCAAAAAAATATAAATCTTGTTGATATTAACAATAAAAAAAATATTAACCTGACAACATAACTCTTCCCTTTTGTAAATGAAGCAAAAGCCAGGGCCGGAAAGTGCTCTCCAAGGCTCTAAGTCCTTTACAGATCTTGTTGATCTCATCTGAGTTCTTCTCAAGTTGGTTCTTTATTCAACAAAGGGCAGGAGCACTGCAATGGATAAAAAACATAACAGGGCCTTATCAATTCAAAAAGATCTAAACAATATTTTGCTCAAACCAAAACCAAGAATTACAGGATCGGTAACTGATAAGGTGTTGGTAGGCAAAATCATCACAACAAAATTTTTTAGAAGATTCACTATTTCAGAAATTATTCACAAAACCTGGAGATTACAGAAAAAAGTCCAAATTGACAAAATTGCAAAAAATGTTTTTAAGTTAAGTTTCGGTGACAAGAATGACAGAGATTTTGTGTTTAGAAGCAGACTATGGTCAATCAACGGTACTCTCTTTGTTATGAAAGAATGGCCAGAGGATAGGGTGATCTTTGAAATCCTTTTTGATTTTGCAACTTTCCATGTTCAGATACACGGGCTCCCCCCAATGTTTCTCCATGAAAGGACGATAGAGTGCATTGGTAAGCAGATTGGGGTTCTCCACCAGGAATCAATCAGCAGTAAATGTATGGTCAACAATTGGTACCTACGTGTGAGGGTGGACATAGCAGTGGATGAACCAATCACAATGAGTTTCTTCTAGAAAAGGGACAATGAATAAGATTTCTGGATCCAGTTTAAGTACGAGAGATTGTCGGAATTTTGCTACAAGTGCGGGATGGTTAGCCATTTACTGGCCGTTGCGGGTTCGCATTTTCGACATCTATAACCTCTTTCGTCAGTGGAAAAGCTAAGCTTTATGGCCCATGGATTAGATCCGATCACGGGGGCTTTATGAAGTTTCTCAATACTAAGAAAGAGATTATCAGGAATGCTTTGCCGCCGGCAATGGAGGAGAAGAAGGACGAGTTTCCCGAGGAAGGCTGGATTATCGAGGAACTGAATAGGGCTACCGCAAAAAAGGAAATATATAATCTTCTGACAAATGAAGAGAACAAAGAAGAAGAAGTAGGGATTTTTCAGACTGAAATAGAGGAAAGCAGTGATTTGGAAACTCTGAACCTTACATTGAAAGGACTCAACTGGGGGAATACGGAGGATCTCCGATTGGCAGTGATGGAGCGCATTCGAAGGGATAAAGGGAAGTCTCAAGATATTTCTGCTTGGGCGTTAAAGCTAATCCACAATAGTGTGGATATTAGCCTTGCCGAAAGAAGAGTAGTGGGCTCTCAGGAAAGGGGTTTCAGCTCATCAAATATAGAACAAGCTAAAGGGGACCCAAGCCCTTCAGTTTACTCAAGTCATAAGAGACCAGCCCAATAGTCTTTAGAGGGCTCTTCTAAAAACAGGGCCTATCTTGAGGAAGTGGGCTATGGGCCGGAGGAATTTGAACAGGAGGTAGCCATTGGGCTGGAGGAACGGGAGGTCTACAGGAGACAAGTGACGGATTTTCAGTTGGTCGAGGAGGCAGGCCTTCGCATGCCCCCCCACCCCCCCTCCCCTCCCCTCCCTTTCACCAATGAAATTGTTTTCTTGGAATTGCAGGGGATTACCCAAACTCAATCAATTACCTGAAAAATGGTTGTTAGGAGCTTGAATCTTGATTGTTTGTTTTTAATGGAGAGTAAAAGCAACTACCGGAAAATGAAAAAGATTAGTCAGATTCTGAAGTTTAACAATTTTTTCATTGTGGAAGCTTGTGGTCTAGCATGGGGATTGGCATTGCTGTGAAATGATGAGATTAAGTTAGAGTGCACCAGGCATTCTAATAGGATCTTGAACTGTGTTGTGAAGGATTTTTTGGACAGGGATTCATGGAATTTAATAGCTTGCTATGGCACTCTTTTTGAGGGGGAGAAGAAAGCTTTCTGGGATGCATTGGCTCTTTTGACTGAGGATTATAAGGGTCCTAGGATGGTTATAGGTGACTTAAATGAAGTTGTGGATGAGCAAGAAAAACTTGGTGGGAGACCTGTTTGGAAGAAACATCTTTATCTTAAGTCATTTTTGCAAGATACGGGAGGGATTGACTTAGGATATAAAGGTCAACGTTTTACTTGGTCTAATGGTCGGGGAGGTCTGATTGGTATTAAAGAGAGGATAGACAAAGCTGTGGCTGACTATAGATGGGTTGGAAAATTTCCTCAGGAAATTGTTGAACACCTTACTATGGAATGTTCGAATCACTGTCCCATTTTGTTATGTGTGGAGGGAGCGAAGCCTTCCATTAGAAGACCTTTCCTTTTTATCGGGGCATGGGCCTCTGACTCTTCTAGTGTCTTAGTTGTGCAGGAAGCTTGGGAAAAGGATTGGAAAATGGGAATGGAATGTCATCAGTTAAGAAGAAGTCTTTACAATACATTCAGGGCTCTTAAAACTTGGAATAAAAGTCATTTAGGTTTTGCTCACACCAAAATCAAATTGTTGGAAGAAGAGCTGGGGGTTCTCAATTTTGATTATGGGGATCCTCTTAAGAGGAAATAAGTGGAAGATGATCTTCGAATCCAGCGAGCTAGACTGGAATCCATTCTCTGCCAAAAGTCTTGAGAAATTTGGCTTATAGAGGGTGACAAAAATACAAAGTTTTTTCATACTAGCTTAACAGTGAAACGAAGGAGGAACAATATCTGGGCGATCAAGGAGGGATCGAGGTGGATAAATGGAAGACTTAATATCAACAGATACTTTACCTCCAGCTTCAGAGAGCTTTATCATTCTAGCATCCCCAATGTTCCAAGTGACCTTGATGGTTTGGGTCAAGTTTACATCACTCAGCAAGAAAACTATGACCTGATGAGAATTCCTTCATAGGAGGAAGTCAAGAGTTGTGTTGAAAAACTTCATCCTCTCAAAAGCTTGGGCCCTGACAGATTTTCAGGAATCTTCTACCGAAGTTATTGGAGCACAGTTAAAGGTAGAGTGGTCCAGTTTGTTCAGGAGTGCTTCAGACTGAAGAAGGTGCCTAGTAATGCCAATCGAATGTTCCTTGTACTGATCCCGAAAATGAACCAGCCGTATACTTTCAATCAGTTTCGTCCTATAAGCTTATGCAACTTTGCTTATAAGATTGTTTCAAAATTGTTAATGAAGATAATAAAGAAGCTTATGGGGAAAATCATATCGCCAAACCAAGGGGCCTTTGTGGAGGGTAGGTGGATAGCGGAGAACTCAATGATAGCTCAAGAAGTAATTCACAAAATAAAGAAGCACAGAGTGGGAAATGGGTTGATGATTATGAAAGTGGATTTAAAAAAAGCCTATGACCTGCTTGAATGAGAGTTCGTGGTGAAGGCGCTAAATGCTTGGGGCTTTTCTATGGAGGTTCAACAGTTCATCAGGAGCTGCCTCTGCACGGTCAACTATTCTATTTTATTAAATGGAGACATTGCTGAGTCTTTCAATCTGAGCCGTGGTCTTAAGCAAGGCAATCCTCTATCGCCGTTTCTGTTCGTTTTGAATGCTGAATTCCTATCAAGGTCTTTAATTCGGGAAGAAAAAGAAGGAAACATCAATGGCATCAAAATTAGCCATAATGCACCTCCGATATCACACCTTATGTATGCGGATGATCTTTTGGTGATGTGTAGGCTAAAGAGAGTGAAGCTAGGGCTGTTGGAAGATGCTTTGAACAATATTTCAGTTGGTCGGGGCAAGAAGCTAACACTGAAAAATTCAGTATCTTGTTCTTTAAGAACACAAACAAACTTGACCGGGTGGCTGTTAAAGGAGTTCTTGGTTTTAAAGAAATGGCGAGAGACTCTATTTACCTTGGAAATACTCTTCTTCTGAGTAGGAATAAATCGAAGGACTTCAAAATTTTAAAGGATAGGATTGGGAAAAGAATCCAGGGATGGAACCAGAATCTCTTGTCTAAAGCCGGGAAAGCTACACTCATTTCTTTGGTTATACAAACCATCCCTACTTACGCAATGTCTACTTTCTGCATTCCTAATGGTCTATGTAGTGAGCTCGATGCCATGGTCCGCAGATTCTGGTGGGGACACAAAGAAGGATCGAAAATGTTCCTAGCCTTGAGAGCTTAGAAAGATTTATGCCACCAAAGAAGGAAGGAGGGCTCGGTTTCCGCTATTTCAAAAACATTAACTCTGCTTTACTAGCCAAACTAGGATGGAAGTTGGCTGTGGGAAATGAGAGCCTTTGGTGCTGGATAATTCATGCTAAATATTTGAGGGAGAAATATTTTTTTGAGGCTCAAAAAATTAAATGTTTTTCTCTGGGATGGCAAGGGATCTTCAGCGCTAGACAATTTCTTCAGCAAGGAGTGTGCTTCAAGATTCGAAATGAGCTTAAGATAAATTTGTGGAAGGACCCTTGGCTTTTGGATCTGCCCGAAAGAACTCCGAAAGCCAAAATGCGAGTGGTTACAGATCGGTGGACTAAAGTTAGAGACTTTCGAAAGGATGATGGCTCCGGGTGGGATTCTAGAATTATTAGGGAAATTTGTGAAGTGGATTCAGCTGAGGCTATTCTCAAGCTTCAATGGCCGAATGTTTTTATTGATGACATATTATTTTGGTGTGGGAACATTTCTGGTCAATTCTCTATGAGAAATTGCTATGCTGTGAATTGTCATGCAGGTGGTACGGCTTCAAACTTGTGGAGTGCAATCTGGAAGTCTCCGTTGGTTAAAAGGAAGAAGATGTTTTTGTGGCAGGTTTTGGCTAATGTGCTGCCAACTAAAGAGAAGTTAAGCCAAAGGATGGCATGTATTGATGATATGTGCGTGGTGTGTGAGGAGAGCTCGGAGATTACTTTCCACTTGTTCAAATCGTGCCCTGGTTTCAAGGCTTTGGCCTTCTCTAGCCGGGGGGGGGGGGGGGGGGGGANGGGGGGAAGAACTGAAGAGTGGTCGGTGTCCAATGTGGTGGAGCTCATTGAATTCCATTTCAACCCTCATCCAGAGGTCTGCATAGGGGAGATGGATAAGGAAAATTTCCTCACTTTCATGGCTACCTTGTTTGATTATTTTTGAAAATTTTGGAATGATGGTGTGTTTAAGGGAAAATTGACGATGATGGAGATTAGTCGATGGCTGAAGATCTCGGTTCAGGAGGATGCAAGTGCCCTAAAATACCTTTCAACATTCTCGGATCCTAGGACTAAGGAAGTGTGGACTCCCCCAAGGCATGGATGGTGGAAAGCTAATTGTGATGCGGCTTGGTTGAATGGGTTAGCAGCTATGAACATGGTGGTGAGAGATGAAGATGGCCTTTTGGTTATGGCTTGCACTAAGCTCGGTACTTTGCTTTCAACGTTTGAAGCAGAGATGAAAACCAGCGTTTGAATGGGCTGTTGCCTTGGCTGCAAGCAAGCCCTAGAATAAAATTAGTTTCTCTTCAGATGCTTTGGTTGCTGTCAATGAAATTTTGTCTTCAAGAGATCTTTCAGGCTGGGATTCTAGGGAGTCAGTGTTATGCATAAGATCTATTTTGAAGTTTAAAGGGTGGGAGCTTGTTTGGAATGCAAGAATTTCAAACCGATTTGTTGACTTATTGGCTAAAAAGGCTCTTGCAAGCAATTGTAATATTTTGTTTTTTTTTTTTTAACCTTGGTAGTCTTCCCAAGGATCTTGGTGATGCTTACACCTTAGATCTTATTGGGAGATCCCTTGTGCAATCCCCTCTTGTAAGGGCTTTTTGTGCTTAATAGCAATTTCTTTTTACCAAAAATAAAAAATAAAAAAAATATAGTTTTTATAAAAACATTCAAAAGAAATATCAAAATTAAGATTTTACTTTTTTTTTTAATTAAGCTTATAGTGTTTGAAAAAAGTCAAAGAGAAATATAAATGAGATTAAAAGATAAAAGTATAGTGGATTAATTTTGGAGGGATGTGAGTATATAGAAGTTTAACATAGTGATACTTTCAAAAATGCATGACCAAAAAACAGTTATTCATGGGCTTAATTTTAAGGTTTTTATTTATTTATTTATTTATTTAATGCCCATCAATGAGGGGCTGTGAAGACTTTTGTTTTTAATTTTTAAAATTTAATTTTTTATTTTTAATTTATTATGCATTTATTGATGAATTACCATTTATACCGTTACTACTCATTTCTTCTTTTCTTGCTTTCATTCTCTTATCTTTTTTTCACCCAAGGAGATACGGGCAGCCTTCCTCTTTTTCTTTCCCTCTTCCTACTCCAGATTTTGGACAGTACTAATCACCATATCAGTATAAAAGTTGAATATTTTTCCTTATAATTTTATATAAATTCATAAGAATTTCGCAAACTCAAACCCATTCAATTAACTTTCTCAACCAACTGAAACATATAAAATCAAATTATACTTCTAGACTTTCGAAAGGTCATAAAATTGAAACACAGTCATAGAAGCTAGTCAAATCACCGGAAGTAGCACAGAGAAAAAAACAAATTATAAACATACGACTTTGTTATCATGGACAACATTGTTTACTATTTAAAATGCTGTAGTTTGATATGAAGTTATTCGCATAAGACGCTGCAGTAGACGAGTGATAACTATATCATCTATAGTAGTAGCTCTATTTACACAAACACACACACACACACACACACATATATATATATATATTTATGGACATATTAAAACAGGTCCAGATTGAAATTATTTTCATGATGAAGTCAATGACAGGGGAGCTATAGGGTTAGGGGGAACAGAGGGAGTGGCAAAGATAGGTTGCGGCAATTATTTTTTAGGATAACCAAATGCTTAGACTCCGTTGTTACTAGGGGTGGAAGCGATCTGGTTTGGACAGTTTTTCTGTAAAAATTTAAACCAAACCATAGTTGACAGTTTAATTTAGTAACAAACCAAACCAAACTGTCAGAACTACTAAAATCAAACCAAACCATTTATGTACGGTTTGGTTTGGTTCGGTTGAATAGTTTGGGCTTCAGCTCATTTGTTATTGTTGCAGGCTTACAGCCCATTTATCATTAAACTTTCATTTGTATAATAAATTACAAACAAACTAAAAGTTAATTAATATTGTTATTAATGAAACATCAATTCAATTATTCATCTAAATATTATAGTTTAAATTCTAATTAAAATATAAACCAATGATCCATAATTTAATTTTACAGTCCAAACTTAATTTAATAATATAGTCTAAAATCCAAAGTCCAAATTAATTTCAATATTACAGTGCTAAGTTCAATATAAAAATATTACAATTCAAAGTCCAAATTAAAAATATTACAATCCAAACTAAAAATTGCTTTACACATCCCAAACATAAAAAATATATTATATATTAGCAAGTGGTTTGGGTTGATTCAGTTTGAAAATCACTCAAACTGCAAACTAAACTGTTAGTTACGATTTTTTTTGTACATAACAAACCGAATCAAAACTGTTTACCTTCTACAAACTGAACCAAAAGCAAAGGTTTGGTTCAGTTTGAACAGTTTAGTTTGGTTTTGTCCATCTCTAGTTGGTACTTCAGATACTCCTAATATTGTTGAACTCTTTTTTTTTTTCTCACTGACTTTTATAGCTGTGGGATCAATTTGAGGGAGACTACCATGGTGGTTTCATGTGTATGTATATATATATACATATATCATACTACAATTTTAAAATGCATATTGTTACTAATAATAATTATTTATTATTAATTATCATCTATATTTTAAAATTGTCAAATATAATTTTTAATGGCATATATATATATATATCCATGAACAAGCATGGAAGAAACATAGCAGAGAAAGATTACAAAGTTTGTAACGTTCTCCTGTATATGCTCAATCATCATGGAGTGAGGAGGGTGTGAATTTCACAGTTCACAAGTATTTTTATTTTTATTTTTTTTACACATTTATTTTGAGCAGAAAAAATAAATATGATTTTGTTATAATATAAGGAAATAATAAAGAACTAATACTATAAACATATGAATAAAAGAACTGATATTTTATATCTGAGTACTTCTACAATGGTAGAAGAATCCTATTTATAGGCCCTTAAATGGCATAGATAAATACATCTATTATATAGATCGATATATAAGATTATGAAAGACAATCTACAATATGTATTTATCTTATCTAAAAGGATAATAAACATCTATAAATGATATTATCATGATATTGATAATATCATAACACTCTCCCTTGGATTCTTAGACATATGTGTTATTGTTGCCTCATTAAAAACTTTATCAGGAAAACCAAGTGAGACAAAACCATAATAAGGGAAAAAGAGTACAACCATATATGCTCCCCCTCAAGAAAACAAGACTAACTCTTCTTCAAATCTCGTAACTGACACATTCCTATTTTATGTACAAACTTCTTAAATGTCGATGTCAAAAGTGCCTTTGTGAATAAATCTGCATGATGGTCACTAGAACGAACATGGTAAATATCAATGATTTTACTTGTAATAAGTTCATGAGGAAAAAAAAGTTTATGGGAAAAATGTTTAGTTCTGTCACTTTTAATATAGCCTCCTTTGACTTGAGTAATGCATGCATTGTTATCCTCATATAATACTGTTAGCTGCTTATCGATGGATAATCCACATGTTCCTGTTATATGTTGAATTACAGATCTTAATTATACACATTTTTCTGCTTGCTTCATTGAGTGCTATGAGTTCTGCATGATTTGAAGAAGTTGCCACTAATGATTGCTTTGTCGATCACCATGAGATTGTCGTATCATTAAATAAAAATAGATATCCAGTCTAAGAAAGACCTTGATGTGGATCAGACAAATATCCTGCATCTGCAAAACTAATAAGCTCTGTTTTTTATTCTTTGGGATAAAATAGCCTCATATCAACTATTCTCCAAAGATAACAAAAAAATTGTATGATACCATTATAATGTCGTCGTGTAGGGGACGAACTGTATCTTGCTAATAAATTAATAGAAAAGAATATATCAGGTCGAGTATTATTTGCAAGGTACATTAAAGCTCCTATAGAACTTAAATAAGGTACTTCAGGACCTAACATTTCTTCATTATCTTCTCATGGTCGAAAATGATCTTTTATCACATCAAGTGACCTAACAACCATTGGGGTGCTCAAGGGATAAGATTTATCCTTGTTAAATTGTTTAATAATCTTTTCTGTATAAGTTGACTAGCGGATGAATATCCCTTTTGATAAATGCTCGATCTGCAAACCGAGACAAAATTTTGTCCTGCCAATATTTTTCATCTCAAATTCTTTCATTAAGTATGTCATTGCTTTTAGAAGTTCATTAGGACTTCCAATAATATTTAAATCATCTACATAAACAAAAATAATGACAAATCTGGATTCTGACTTCTTAATAAAAACACATGGACAAATGTGATCATTTACATAGCTTTCTTTTCAGAGATATTTACTAAGGCGATTATACCACATACGCCTAGACTGTTTCGAACCATACAAAAGATCTTCGTAACTTGATAGAATGTATCTCTAAGATTTTGATTCTGCCATTTTAAATCCTTTAGAGATTTTCATGAAAATGTCATTATCAAGTGATCCATATAAATATGCAGTTACAACGTCCATGAGATGCATATCTAGCTTTTCAGATGCTGCTAGACTAATCAAAAATCTGAATGTTATTGAATCCACCACAGGAGAATATGTCTCCTCATAATCAATACCAGGTCTCTGTGAGAAACCTTGTGCCACAAGTCTAGCTTTATATTTTACAATTTCATTTTTCTTATTTCGCTTACTCACAAAAACCCATTTATACATACAAGTTTAACATCTTTAGGTGTTTGAACTATAGGTCCAAAAATTTCACGTTTAGTAAGCGAATCGAGTTTGGCTTGAATTGCATCTTTCCATTTTTGCCAATCGGTTCTATATCTGCACTCCTCAACTGATTTTGGTTCTTAATCCTTGTTTTCATTCATAATTTCAAGAGCTACAGAATAAGAAAATATATCATCGATGATTGTGTTATTATGGTTCCATAATTCTTCAGTAGAAATATAACTCAATGAGATCTCAATGTTTTCAATATTTTCAGGTACCTGATCTTTTTCTACTGATTTTTCATTAACAATATCTTGGGCCTCTTCTAAGGCATCAATCTCTTTTATTATGTTATCAAATGTATTAGCTCCATTTCTTTTTCTAGAGACTTTATCTTTGGAACCAATTGGCCTACCTCGCTTCATCTGTAGCGTAGACTCATCTGTGACTTGTTCAACAGGAACATTAATCATTGCAGGAGCATTGATAGCTGATATATGTGATCTAGTCACCCTTTTGTATTAGTGAATGCATCTGGTAATTGATTAGCTAATTTTTTTAAATGTATAATTTTCTGAACTTCCAGTTCATATTGATTTGTACGAGAATCATAAGAAGATAAAGATGATGCATTCCAAGTGATCTCTTTTTCTAGTTCTTTCTTTTCTACCCCTAATGTTGGGAAAATTGTTTTATTAAAATGACAATCAGCAAATCAAGCAGTAAAAATATCACCCATCAGGGGTTCAAGATATTTTATAATGGACGGAGATTCATAACCAATATATATACACTTTTGTTTTTGTGGGCCCATCTTAGTGCGCTGTGGTGGAGCAATAGGAATATATGTTAAGCAACCAAATGTTCAAATATGAGAAATATTTGGCTTTTTTCCAAAAACCAATTGTAACGGAGAGTATTTATGGTAAGATGTTGGTGTGATGCGTATTGGTGCTGCTGCATGCAAAATTGCATGCCCCCATATAGAACTACGGAGATTTGTTCTCATCAATAATGGTCTAGTGATTAATTGGAGGCGTTTGATAAATGATTCAGCATGAGCAACAGAATGTTCAACTAGAATTCTAGATGATGTACAATAGTTATTAAAAGATTGGGATGTAAATTCACTAGCATTGTCAAAACGCACTGTTTTGATTGTGTAGTCAGGAAATTGTGCTCGTAACCTAATTATCTGGGCAAAAAAACTGGCAAAAGCCATGTTACGAGATGATAAAAGAGACACGTGTGACCATCTGCTAGATGCATCTATCAAAACCATAAAATATTGAAATGGTCCACACGATGAGGGAATGGGACCATATATATCCCTTTGTATTCTTTCAAAAATTTTTGAAGATTCTAATCCAATTTGGGCTGGTGATAGTCTAATGACCAATTTGCCCATAAAACAAGCAGCACAAGAAAACTTGTTTGATTGAAAGATCTTCTAGTCTCTCAATGAATGTCCATAAGAATTTTCTATTACTCTACGCATCATTGTTGACCCTGGATGACCTAATATGTCCTGCCAAATCATGAATGTCTTCATATCAATAAACTTCTGGTTAATCACACCATGTGATTCAATTACATTGATATATGTATAATATAATCCAAAGAGAATGTTGTCAATCTCTCTAATATATATTTTTTCCGTGATATTGTTGATGTAATGCACAAATACTCATTATTGTTCTCATTCATCGTTTCAAGATGATATCTATTATGTCGTATATCTTTAAAACTCAATAAATTTATTTTTGATTTTGAAGAGTATAAGGCATTACTAATGATAATTTTTGTACCATTAGGCAAAGTAATGTTTACTCTTCTGGAGCCTTCAATTAGATTTGTAGGACATGATATAGTATTTTACAGTTGGAAAAAATATATTGTATCTTTTAGAATAGTATGTGTTATCGCATTATCAACCAAACATCTATCACCTCGGTTGGTCATGTTGCTAAATAACATGTATCTATAGAAAATAAAAATAAAAAACATATATTTAATAACATAAAAATCATATTTAAAAATAAAACTTAATAATAGTCGAAAGAAAATAACAAAATTCTAAAGACATATAGTTCCTAAAGCAAAAGTAATAGTCTAAACAGTACTATAAATAAAATCCTATAAACATAATTTCTAATAATTATTCCTCAAAAAAATATGCAACATCTAAGAGAGTGTTATTTGAAAGACCATCTGAAGTTATGTTTTCTGAAGGATTAACATGATTGATTGTTCCAGATAATTCAATCACATTTGTCTCATTTGTTTTCTTGGCATCTTTTGAAGATTTGTAGAGATTAACAAGGTGTCTGGAGGTGCGACAAGTGTGTGACCAATGTCCTTGAGAACCACATCTAAAACAATTTTATTCATAAACCTTTGTGTTTGCACCTTTCCCTTTCTCCTGATAGGAAGCATTATTATTCTTTAAAGAATTATGATTATGGCGACCACGGTTATTATAACCATCATGATTATTATAGCTCCCACGACCATTATAGCCACCACGGCTATGAAAATTTCTTCCTCCTCAGCCATGCATACCACCTCGACCTCACCCACGTCCTCAATTATTTGATAATGTTGCATTTACTTCAGAAAATGCAGTTGATCCAGTTGGGCGAGATTGATGATTTTTCATTAATAGTTCATTAGTCTGTTCAGCAACAAAGAGACAATATATTAATTTAGAATATTTTTTAAAACCTCGTTCTCTATATTGCAGCTGTAGGAACACATTTGAGGCATGAAATGTGGAAAATGTCTTTTCCAACATTTCTTTATCAGTAGTTTTTTCTCCACATAATATCAATTTGGATGTGATTTTGAACATAGCAGAATTATACTCACAGACAGATTTAAAATCTTTGATAAGATTACTGTCTTTTGGTGGTCATATCGATCCTTCAAATTTTTTCATAGGACATTCAGGTTTCGCACAATCCTATTGGAATGTGGTGTTTTCATCTTTAATTGTATTTCCAAAGCCCATAGCATCAAGATGTATTTCAGCATCAAGGATCCATGACAAATAACTCTTTCCAGAAATATGAAGTGCAACAAATTCTAGCTTGGCAAGGTTCGACATGCTATTATAAAGTCAAAATAATATTATGAAGTATCAAATAAAGAGTTTTTAAAATAAAAGAAATAACATAATAATTCATTTGTATCAAAGCTAAGATAAATAAAAGAAAGTTCAATAAGTATAAAATAAAATTTATGCTTAGCAATATAGAAAAACAATACCAATAAAAGCATAAGTTAGCACAATAAGTGGTATTAAAATTCTTATCAAAACCAAACAATATAATCACAAAGATATACAATTGTATAAATATACATAAATGATCAACAATAAATAATTATATTAGTTAATCAATCAAAATATATATCATTCAATTTATGGTAAGATAAGAAAGCATATTATACTAAATTGCAAAAGAAAGCATATTATTAAAATATATATATATATATATATATATTTTTGAATAAAACCTGGAGATGATGTCAGCACTAAGCCATGCTGACATCATCTCATTTTCTTTATAAATCCAGTCGTGCTTAATCTGGATTACAAGCC
>QANX01003805.1:66745-81372 GCA_003254975.1 Ochetophila trinervis
ATATATATATATATATATATGTAAATGCATGAATATATACATATATTTTATGGTTTTGCAATATATTCAAAGGTTATATGATTAAGAAATATATTTTGTGATTAAATAATTTTTACAAGTATATATATATATATATAGATTGATATATATATTACATTGTTATTTCTTTTGGAATAAATACATACATATTTATACATATGTTTAAAAAAATGCTTTAATTATGAATTTAAAGTAAGTATTTATGAATGTGATTATTTTGTGTGAATTCATAAATGCATGGCACTTATGTGGAGACTACTTGGGCGATGAGTATGCCGCCGAGTAGGGTGTAACAAGGTTGGTGACTACTTGGACGATGATTATGCTGCCGGGTAGGGAGGTTTGACATTGGATATACTTGTGCGATGGTTTATGCCGCCAAGTGATTGGGCGATGGTTTATGCCGCCATATTATTTATGCTTGTGCGATGGGTTATGCCGCCAAGCTGAGATTATAAATTGCATATATATGTGAATATATGAAGAGACAATGGTTTTCACAGAAATGGTTATTACCCGCTCGGTATATGATGATTTGTTCACATATATGTCTGTGGCTTTTCACTGGAGATTTAATGGTTAGCTTACCCACCCGGTATATATATGATGTATTCGTATATATATGTTCTGTGGCTTTTCACTGAACGTCCCTCATATATTTGGTTGCATTGATTGTGTGTGCTATTTTATATTTCAAGACATTTTGACATAAACAAATATATTAATTATGTTAAATGTATATGTACATATAAATATATGAATATTTTGGAAATTCGGAAATTTGAAAGACGAACTACTTTCCAAGGAGATTGCATGAACAAACCAATTTTTATATACGTTATGTATGGAAGAAAATATTATTTTCCTATTTAGTTTCTACTCACTGAGTATGCAAGTACTCACCCCAGCAAAAAAATTCTTAATTATGTTTCAGGTAGTTATTGGATTATTAGCCGTGCTACTGTTGCTAGTTAGTGCAGGAGGAGCGAGTTAAAGGTAGTAGTGGCATAGTTAGATTGTGCAAGTTTATTTGTTAGTTGAGTAGCAAACTCTAATATGCTAGAGATATATTGTGTAATCCAATTTTAATCTATATGTTATGGAGATTATGTATATGAGTGTATTTCTGAGAAATTACTGGATTGTTGTGAAATATTGTCTGGACGTGCAGGTACATGTAAATAATTTGGGGGATGTTATAAATACAGACAAAACTCTGCCGAAATTTCTATTAAAATTTCTGGCATTTAGGAGTTTGGGTTGTGAAACTGTTAATTACGTAGTTGTTGACTGCTTAGGGACTTAATCAGGGTGATTAAGTCCTGCAGGCAGGACTTGGGTAGTGCGGGTCCTGTCACTACCTGTGGTTAAGTATGTTCAAACTGCAATAAGGCTGAAGCCGGTGTGATCGAGTCGTGGGACCACGATGATGACTAGTTCCAGTGCACAAGCATTGTCATTCTTCTAGTCACCATCGAACAACAGATTGGTCTTCACTGCTTTGTTATAAAAAGTTTTATTGTTTAAATTTTTTGAGTAATATTTTGTGAATAATAATTTTGTTATAAAAAAAATTATCGTATTAATTTTTTAAGTAATATTTTGTCCATAATAAATAATATTTATTTATAACGAATAATATTTTTAAAGTAAATTACACTTCAGGTACTTGAACTTTGTCACGAGTTACATGTAGGTACCTTGTTTTTTTTTTTTTTGCAATTACGTATCCGAACTTGATTTTTGTTGCAACGTTAATACCTGGAGGCGGTTCTGTTTAAATTCCTCCATCAACCCGCACGTGATGTGTCACGTGGTAAATAGAAAAATGATAGATATGGTCTTTTCACCCCTGTATTCTTCCTTCATTCTCTCATACACGATTTGCATAGGTTAAACCTATTAGAAATTGGGTTAGAGCAAAAAATTGTAGGTCTTTTTCGTTAGGGCAAAATAGAAAAAAGGTAGACACGATTGCAAGTCTTTTCACCTATGTCTTCTTTAAATTCCTTCATGTTTTGGTTTGCAGATAGATGAAGAAAACAATTGGCCTGAGTTTTGCTAATAACTCAGTTGTAAATGCATTATTTAGCTCGAATTTTTGGGGGGTTTTGTAAATATGTTTTGGAGTTTTGCCCTAACCCAATTTCTTGTATAAGAGTATGAAAGAAGAAGATAGGGATGAAAATACCATGTCTATCCTTTTTCTATTCACCACATGACACATCACGTGCGGGTTGACGAAAGAATTTAAACAGAATCGCCTGTAGGTATTACACTGCAGCAAAAATCAAGTTCGGATATAAAATTGTAAAATAAAATAAAATGAGGTACTTACTTGTAACTCGCGACAAAGTTCAAGTCCCTAAAATATAATTTACTCATATTTTTATAATAAATAATATTGTTATATCGAATAATATTTAATCTATAATTTGTAATTAATAATATTGTCTATAAACAATAATATTATTTAATAAATTAAAATTATTTTTAACGAATAATATTGTCAATAATGAATAACACATAAATTTGTAATAAATAAAAAATTTCAAAAATTTTAAGTAGCGTGACAATCCGAAATCCAAATGTCCAAATCTTAAAATCTTCATATGTGTGTGTGCGCGCGTTCATGAAGGGGTGTTCTAGGAGTTGTCTTCCTTGGTTGCCCTAGACTTATGAAGAATCAAATCAAGAATCTCTAAAGCAGCTAAGATAGCAGCAAAACATAGAAAGCTGAATATTTTAAAGTTGAAGATAAGGAAAATATGAAAAATTAAAATAGCAGAGGCCATATAAAATGGCAAAATAAAAAATTTTCAATACATAGGCACATTTCTTCAACTGCCTTGAGGAAAGTGCATACGTACAACAAATTATCCTTAAGCTTTGAAAAATGCTTTATGGCCATTAAGGATGAATCACCGACATATTTTATATGAAATGTAATATTTTAAATGGTTATTATTAAATTAATTATTTTTTTTTAATAAAAAATTTAGTTNGAACTATTGGAGTTTAATTTCACTTTCAATTAAGTATACATCTATGCCCCACAGACACACACATGTATATATATGTCTTCTACACATGAGGGTGTAGCCCATGTGGTAGGAACCAGCTCACTCATCACACCTGTTTGCAGGAGTTGCGGGTTCGAGTCTTGGTAGCCCCACATGACTCATGTGTTCCCCTCCTCTGCTACCGCACGAGGGGGTGAGAGGTTCCAGTGATACTTGCCGCCAGTAGCGGACTGATAGATCATAATTTATTTATGTTTTATATACCTTGATACTTAAATTAAGCATGTTTTATTCATTTAAAATAGATTAATATATGTTTTTCTATATTTTAGGTGATTTTGACATCAAGGAAGAGAATTTGAAGAAAAAAAGGGCAAAACTGTAATTAAAAGAAGGCAGACATTAGTCCAGGCTCTAACCCAGGCGCCTGGCCGGTGGTTTCAGCTACTGTGAAGCAGCGAGACAGAGCAGCCCAGGCGCGTTCCCAGGCGCGCAGCCCAGGCGCCTGGGCTGGCGCAATTTTAGTCCGTTTAGACACATTTTTGGGTGTTTTGTAGCCCTAGGTTTTTAGTTTAAATAGGTTTAAGTTATCTTGTAATAGGAGAGCCGTTTTGAGAGCAAAAACAGAAAAGAAAAGAGATTTCTAACAATTATGAGTAGCTAAATCTCTCTCTTGGGAAAGAGTATTGTTCATTGCTAAAGTATAAGGTGTGAGACATTGTTTATAAGTTTTAATTCAATTATAATTATTCAATTTGTGTTCTTCCAATTTATTTGTTTATTATTCAATTCTCTTTGATTATAATTTGGATCCGTTATAATTATTTGTGGATTGGGTATTTGCTAATTAGGAATTCAATCGTATTGAATGTTCTATGTTTAGTAGCACTTTGATTTTAATAATTGCATGCTAAGCTTTTGTTAATTTCTTAGGAGAATGCATAATAGATTAAAGTTTTACAACGTTTGTAGGACTTGTTTATTGTTGGTTGCTATTGTTCTTAATGCTGTTCTGATTTAATTTAGATCACGTTGGTTTAGATATTTCAGAATTAGGATTAATTTACGATCGTATCTGAATTAATTAATTGTGAGAGTTAGAATAAAATTGGCCGTGCTATTTTATTCAATCCAACATTGAATGATTATTTTTGGATATATTTTTGTCTGTGATCACCTGTTCTTTAGCAATTGAAGATACTCTGACCCAAGGTTTTCTCCTATTGTTATTTTCGGTATTTATTAAATTGTTTTCTTTAATAATTGAACTTTCCAACATAAAATCCCCCTTTTGTCTTTTTAATTTTACTTTAATTGGAATAGATTGAGTTTGATTATCAGTCTCTGTGGAATCGACCTGAACTTACCGCTACTACGGTAGTGTTTGAATTCAGTAATTAATTTTGGTGTTTACGACACGCATCAAATTTTGGCGCCGTTGCCGGGGACTGTGTCTCAATTTTCTTTCTATTCTAATTTTAGTTTTAGTTTGTTTTGAGATTCTATTGTTTCAGGTACATGACTAGACGATCAAACGAAGAAGATCTGAGCTTTGATCCAGAGATTGAAAAGACTGCAAAGCAATTAAGGAACGACACAAAGGCAGCTAAGAGAAAGGCGGTAGAGAGTGCTACTACTTCATCTGACCCTGATCTAACTCTGGATTTGAGTGCTGACAGTGATTCTGAGTTTGAAGAGATGGCAGCCCCTGCTAACAACAATAGGCCTCTCACTTTGAAGGAGTTGGCCGCTCCAGATTTGAATTCTCAACCTTTATGCATTGAATTTCCTGAAGTTCAAGCCACATTTGAATTAAAATCTAGACTAATTCATTTACTCCCTTTTTTTATGGCAAAGCAAGTGAAGATCCGCACAAGCATCTGAAAGAGTTTCATGTGGTTTGTTCCAGGATGAAGCCTCATGGTGTAACTGAAGAACAAATCAAGATGCGAGCATTTCCTTTTTCACTCAAGGATGCAGCAAAGGATTGGTTATATTACCTTCCTTCAGGATCTATTAATTCATGGAATGACATGAAGCGAATATTTTTAGAAAAATATTTTCCGGCTTCTAGAGCTGCTAGCATTAGAAAAGAGATATGTGGCATTCGACAATTTGATGGTGAATTATTATATGAATATTGGGAGCGATACAAAAAGTTGTGTTCAAGTTGCCCTCACCATCAAATCAGCGAACAACTCCTCATCCAGTACTTTTATGAGGGAATGTCACCCATGGAACGGAGTATGGTGGATGCAGCAAGCGGAGGTGCTTTAGTTGATAAAACTCCTGCAGAAGCCAAACAGCTCATCTCTACTATGGCTGCAAACACTCAACAGTTTGGCTCAAGATCTACCCAACAGTTCAAAAAAGTTAATGAGGTAAGTAGTTCTAATATTGAGCAACAAATTTCTGACTTAACTTCATTAGTACGACAGTTGGCTGTAGGGCAAGCTCAAGCTGCTATGATCTGCGGAATTTGTTCAGTTGTGGGTCATCCTACAGATTCATGCCCAACTCTTCAAGAATATGAGACTGTTCAACAAGCAAATATGGTTGGTGGTTTTCCGGGACAAACACAACGCAAATATGATCCATTTTCAAACACTTACAATCCTGGATGGAGGGATCATCCTAATTTGCGTTATGGTAACAACTCAAGACAAAACCGTTATCAACAGCAGTATAGACCACCACCAGCAGAACCTCCTAAATCAGGTATGCCCATTGGTGGAATTTCCTTTCAAAATCCTATGCGGATAAAACTATCCAAAATTTAAGAGAGTACAATACAAGTACAAGATGAAGCCATCAAATCAAGTATGTATAAAAATTTTGAAAACTCGTTCATATTCTAAAAGACAACCGATTTGAGTGTCAAAGCTTTATTATCAGTATTTCAAATTCTTTGTTTTACGAAATACAGGAGCGAAAAATTACCAATATATTGATTAGATATTATACTTATTAAATAAATTAAAGGATTTCTTGTTTTTGACTTGATCATAAAGTTGAATGGTTAAGAATTCTTTTACATTATAAGATCAAATAACTATTTGATTGTAAACCTCTAAATTCTTCGATTCATCTTCACAAATAGAATATATTTTTTCTTTTCTTTTTTGGATTCTAAAAAAATTGTCTATAATTTTCTTCCTTTCATAATTCACACACAATCCAAAAACTACAAGATAATAAAAAACGATTAACTGTCTTCCAACTAACAACCACTGTCATGAGTAATATCTAACTCCTCGCTCAATTAGATAGTATCAGATCACCTATTTCTGAAGAATTTGAGCAATAGATTAATGAGAATTATGTATTCTGTAATTGATTAATTGAACAGATACGGTACAGCTTTTTATATATACAACTAAGTCAACTAGGAGACTATCGTATGTGGTCTTGTTTTAGTATAAGCTAAATACAATAGAATATAATAAAGTAAAATATTATTTAGATAAATAAAGAATTATTTGTTCGCTAGTTTATTCCTTATTGATATGGTATTGACGCTTTCTGATGATGGCTTGATTCGCTCTAACTTGATGTTTGGCGATTGCATGGTCTACGGTTGTATCTATCTCATGACTGACTGCATACCCCTTCAAGCTTGGCAGTGGAAAGGAATGAATGCCAAGCTTGATACGAAATTGTCAGAACAAATCACCAGAGAGAGAGAGAGCTTTTGTGAGAATATCTGCAATTTGCAACCGAGATGGAATAAACTGAGAAATGAGTTGACCAACTACAACATTTTTCACAAACGAAGTGATAATCAATTTCTATGTGTTTCGCTCTATCTTGAAGAATTTGATTAATGGTCATATTGTTGGGATTTTTTGATCCCTAATGAGAAGTAATTGAAAAAAAATTGAATCTATTACCACCTGAATATAATTTACAAAGAAATTGAATTACAAACTAACTCTCAGACCTATAGAGCTCTCACACTTGAAGCTCTCTAAACCTCTTTGAATCTCTCTGGATTCAGTAACCCTCACAAATCTCTCTCTGGATTTGTGATCCAAGAACAAGAACCTAAGTCTCCTATTTATAGCCTCTCAAAGTTGGTTAACTTGAACAAATACATAGTTGTTCAAAATACAATTGTTTCCTGGTCATGGCAGCTGTGATTGCTTAGCATGTAAGCAATTCTTCTTAGGCAGTAAAACTCAAGTCAACAATGGCTGCTGGCTTTTGATTGAGATACTGGAACTCTACAATTCTTCCCCTCCAGCAACACTCAAAAATAATGGTCACTTGCCATCTATTTGATATGTTTCTGCACAACTTTAGTTTATCCTTGCTTCCATCTTTAAGCAAACATGAACACCCATTTATCTTCTAGTGCTTCTTTTATCTTTGAAACTCTCTGGCTCCTCGATTTCAAATCTTTAGATCTATCGTTGAAAAACTCTCTGGTTTTCCTTCAGGAAATACACCATCATCTGAGGCCGCTGTGATGGTAGCTTTTGATAGGTCGAGTCTCCCCTGCTCAAAAACCTATTCTTTTTTCTCCTGGCAACTGATGATGGCACTAGAACTCGAACATAGAAGACAATTTGAGCTTTTCAATGTTTTCCATTGTTTGGCTTTATGAATCACTATATCTCTGTTTATTATTCGTACTTTTCATCTTCATTTCCGGAATGGAGGAAACCCTATCACTGAGCTTCTACTCGAGCAACTTGGATATATATAACAGGTGGCACGAACAATCTCCTCCCCCATTATGACTTTGGCAGCTTAGTCATAGTGGTCATACTTCTAACCTTGTTCTGTTTATTCTCTCTGGAATGCACAAACTATTTATCATGCCTTGTCAACTACAATAAGCATCAAACTCTCCGAACTTGCAACCTTCTACCAATCTCACACACTACTATGGCGTGGAACAATTTGAAGAACTCGAAACTTGGTCCTTCATCTATAAAACAAATATCCATAATTCTGGAAAAAACTTGGTCTTTTCTCCTAGCCTCCTCACTAAATAATGCATCTTTAACAATAGACATTGTGAGTATACCATTGGGGGCTGAATTACTGAGAGTGACTAACAGAGTCTCCTAGTTTTTTGGTAGTGAACTAAGTAGAATGAGTGCTTGTTCTTCATTTCCTAAATATAACTCCACAGCAGAGAGTTGATTTACCAAGCTCTAGAACTCGCTGGTGTGCTCAGCTACAGAAGTTCCACTTTGCAGCTTCAAGTTCACCAACCGCTTTATTAGTAGGGCCTTATTCTGTGCACTCTTAGCCTGGTACATATCCTCCAGTTTCTTCTAGAGGGTATAAACGTCTATGACTATCTCCTGCGCTACGTGATGTAAGACATTGTGATCGATCCATTGCCCTATTTGACCGATCGTTTTCCTATTCAACTTCTTCCATGCAGTCTCTTTGCTGGGATCATGATTCATTCCCTTAGCTTCTATGTGATCATACAAATCTCTACAGCTAAGAATATCTTCCATCTGAGGTCTCCACAGCGTGTAGTTTGTAGCACTAAGCATGATTATAGCTCCAGATGATTCTTCCATTGATACAATGACTTGATCATAAAAATGGGAGCTGAATTACGCAAAACAAAGTTCACCGTTACGTCCAGAACAGTCGAAAAAGTTGGATTTGACTCTTCCTCGGTCAAAAACTGACTCCCATATTAACATGCAAATTTAGAAACTATGAGAACCAATTTGCAATTTTTGAAACTTTAAATTCTGGGCCAAAACTATAATTTTAAAAATTCAGGGACTAATCTACAATTTATGAAACTTCCAATGGCGGTGATGGCGCTGAAGCGCTGACGTGGCAGACACGTGGTGATGATGTGTCATTGACGTGGAAGGCACATGTTCAATGGCGTGGCAGTCCACGTGACAGAGATGCTTGCTTGGCTTTGATGTGGCATTTACATGGCAGCTGACTAGGTCGTCTTCAACCTCTAGACAAAGTGTGCGGCAAGTGACGAAAGCGGCAGAAACGGCGGTGACGGGTGTGGGAGCGTACGACGTCAGAATTTGCTCTGGTTGGTATCGTTCTCTTCGTCTCGTCAAGCTCTTCAATCCCGTACCTTCAATTTTCTATTTTGAACTCGTTTTGATGATGAATCAAATTCAAGAACAGAGTCAGTTTATGCTTTATTTTTGAAGTTATAGACCCAACCTCACCCTCTCAACCTCAACCAGGGATCTAATACCACTTGTTGGGATTCTCTGATCCCTAATGAGAAGTAATTGAGATAAAATTGAATCTATTACTACTTGAATAGAAATTTACAAAGGAATTGAAAAACAAACACTCTAAAAAACTATCACACCTATAGAGCTCTCAACCTTAAAGCTCTCTAAATCCCTTTGAATCTCTCTGGATTCAATAACCTTCACAAATATCTCTCTGGATTGTGACCCAAGAACAAGAATCTAAGTCTCCTTATTATAGCCTTTCAAAGTTGGTTAACTTAAACAAATACATAGCAATTCAAAATACAGTTGTTTCCTGCTCATGGCAGCTGTGATTGCTTAGCATGTAAGCAATTCTTCTAAGGCAGCAAAACTCAAGTCAGCAATGGTTGCTGGCTTTTGATTGAGATGCTGGAACTCTACACATATGGAAAGCATATATATTATCATAAAAGAGATGTGGTGGTCTAAGTAGAACAACACCACTATCACATAAAAGGAAGCTAATTCATGTAATTTCAGCAGTGGTAGTAACCATAGCATGATACTTAGCTTTAGTACTGGAGCGTGAGACTGTTGGTTGCTTTTTAGAGGACCAAGAAACACAATTCGCACCTAGAAAAATACAGCATATGCTGGTACTTCTTCGACTAGCTGGACACCCTGCCCAATCAACATCGCTAAAACTAGTAAGATTAAGCGAGCTTTGGTGAAGTATCTGAACCTAGAAAAATACAATTTGCACCTAGAAAAATACAGCATCTACTGGTACTTCTTCGACTAACTGGACACCCTGCCCAATCAGCATTGCTAAAACCAGTAAGATTAAGTGAGCTTTGGTGAAGTACATGAAGTCCAAAAGATATAAATCTTTTAAATAGCATAATGTGATATTCTTTTAACATCGCGAAGATTAACAATGGTGGAATTATGAAAATGTTGACAGACAAGGCTAGCAGAATGAGAAATGTCAATCCTGGTGAAATCAAGATTCTGAAGGCTACCCACGAGGTGTTGATATTTAGTAGTGTCAACTGGATTAGGATCATGTGGTGTTGAAACTTGTTTAACATCTAATGGGGTCTTTATATTAGAAGCAGTCAACATTGTAGCTCAGCTAAGTAAATCATATATATATATATATATATATATATATTTAGATTGGGAAATAATCATGTTCCTGGAACATAACAAGCTTCTACGCTGACAAAATAACGTAAACGCTCTAAGTCTTTGCGAGCAAACTCAGAGGCAAAGGTGGATATAAGCTTGGGAATTTTGGACTCATTATTACCTGTGAGAAATAGATCATCAACATAAATTAGTAATAAAATAATAGTATGATGCTGACGAGAATCAAGTAAAGATGGATCAGCTTTGTTGCATACAAAGCTAAAAGAGAAAAAAATGGAAAAGTTGATCAAATCAGGCTCACAGAGCTTGTTTAAGCCCGCAGAAGAAGACTTTTCAATAAACAAAAATAGTCAGGATGCATAGAAGAAATGAAACTTGGTGGTTGCTCCATGTAAACTATTTCTTTCAAATTACCATGAAAAAATGCGTTTCTAATGTCTAGTTGACGAATAGTCCAACTTTTGGTGACGACAATGAATATGATTCAAATTATAGTTTGGCGAATCACAATACTGAAAGTCTCATCAAAATATTCTCTTTCAACTTGGTTGTAGCCACGAGCAACAATCAAGCTTTGAGACTATCAATACTACCATCCTCATTGTATTTGGTGTGGTAAACCCATTTAAAGCCAATAATGTTAGTTTGGAGGGATCGCGGAACAAGTGTCCAAGTTTGATTTACACGTAGGGCATATATTTTTTCTTGCATAGCTTGAAACCTGAAGGATTACGAAGTGCGGATTTTAAGGAATGGCGTTATGTGGCAGTAGTAAAAAGAGCCAATTGAGAAGCTAAGGCAGGCTTTTGTTAGAGCTTTCGACTGGTGAGCATGGCATGCTCATTTTGAGTAACATGAATGGAGTTGGAGTGTTCTGACAGTACCTGCAGATCAATAAAAAGATTATTTTGAATGCCATCAGGATTGTGAATAGAAACTAGTATATTTGGTGAAGTGGACAGCCACGATTCCTGGCCAAGAAAGGTGAGAAGCTCTAATGATTGTTGCGACACAGATTTGGTAGTAGCATGATATGGAAAATTATGTTCATCGAAAACAACATGTCCGAAAAGATAAACTCGATTAGATGGTGAAAACATCGAAATCCTTTATGTTGAGGATTATATCTGATTGAGGTACAAGGATAAGTACGCTTGGAAAGTTTATGAGTACCATTTTTTTTTAGATAAAGGTAGCACTTGGTAGCTGTATTTTGCTTTGGTAGACAAGACATTTGATGTAATATTCCATCATGGTTCAAGTGGTTTTTAAAGGCAAGTGAATTGAATTCACCACCTCCATCACTTTAAAAATTTCAATGTAATGATTCTACTGTTTTTCCACTTTCTATTTTAAACTTAACAAAACATTGAAAAAAATCAGACTTTTTATGAAAAGAAAATAGCCAAGTATAGCTAGATAATCTTCAACGAATATGACATAAAAACAATACTTCTGATTGGAAATAATTGATGCAGGGCCCCAAAAGTTACAATGTAATTTTGCGAAGGAGAGTTTGCAAAATTATTAGATAAACCAAAGGGAAGTTGCAACTCTTTTCCATTTGGTAACTAGCACAAATATGAAAATTCTCAGTCCGACTGGAAACATTAATAATAGCTCTAGAATTTAAAGTCTTCAACATAGTAGAATTTGGGTGACCGATTCTTTGATGCCAGAGGTCAAAAGAAGCTTTAGTTGCACTCAAAGCTTTGTGACATCCTTCATCCAGAACATATAGTTTTCCTTTCCTATGGCCTGTTGCTAGGACCTATTGGCTACCATCCTTTAACACAAAACCGTTAGATGAAAATTCAATAGTGCATTCTTTGTCCCTAGTTAATTGACTTACTGACAGTAAGTTTTTTTTTTTTAAACCAGGAACCATAATAATTTTATTTAAATTCAAGTTGCCACTTTTTGTTTTAATATTAGCACTACCAATACGTGAAGAGGCAAACTATTTCCATTACCTACGTATATAGCATCCTTACCACTATAAGAATAAGCTTTACAAATCTTACCAGGGTCATTAGTCATGTGAGATATCTCCCATGAGTCTGCATAAAAGCCATAGTCTGTATTACTTGATATATCAAGAGCTGCCAAAGCCTCAAGTATTTCTTCATCTGTATTGGAATGATCGAACCTATGTCAGCATTGAATAGCAGTGTGATTAGTATTTTTACATATCTGGCATACTGCCTTACCTTCGGTTTTACATTCAATCTTTGGCTTTTGATAATTCACAGGTTATGTTCTTTTGTTTTCATGAAATCTAGCTGGTATGGCTTGGAATTTGGCCGTTGGGGTTAATCCAACTTGAGTATATATGGTCCATTTCATGCTAGTTTGCTTCTGCTTCAGTTTTAAGAAACTGATTGCGACTTTGGAGTGATAATAAGAATTGGTTAAAGGATGGAAAATGAGGTTTTGCAAGCATTGCAATTCTAAATTCTTTATAGTCTACTCCAAGTCCTCGAGCAAAGGCAAAAACCTTGTCTATGTCTGATACATGAGCATCAATTGCGGCAAGAATGTCACAGAACTGTTTGAATCACCTTTGGTATTCCTCTAGTGATAGAGATCTCTTTTTAAGAGATGCAAGCCGGTCCTTCAGAATGTGTTCCTGCTCCTCTGTAGTTGTTCTTGAATTGACTTTCACCGAGAGTAGGAATTTTCAACTCCTACATTGAGACTTAGAACATCATCAGACTTTACACTCAACAACGAGGGAGTAAGCAAACCATCGTTGCTGTTGCAAATTTCATAATCGAGATTAAGCATAAGTTCTTCCTTTCCATTCAGCACGAATTCACTTGGTTGCTCTCATTTGCTTAAGCGATGGAGAATACCGAGACTCCTAACAAAGAGAGGACTTGGGAACGCCAAAGGAGATAATTTTTAGCATTGAGTTTCATTGAAACTAAACTGCTGCACTGGTTGAAGAGGGTTCTATTTGTTTGATTTTGAGTTGCAGAGAGTTGGCTTTGGTCTGTGAAAAAGCTTCAGTCTGAGTCTCCATGGAAGCTGTTATTTTTGCAGAAATATGCTCTGATACCATGAAGAATTTAGCAACAGATTAATGAATTTTGTATTCTGTAATTGATTAATTGAACAGATACAGTACAACTGTTTATATATACAACTAATTCAACCAGGAGACTATGAGACGATTGTCAAAAATACTTGCCCACAATTAAATCTCCTAAAATCAAATTGGATTGAACTATTTTAAATCTGGTTCAATCAAATTTCGTTAAACCTGATTAAAGCTAAAAACATGTTTTTCTTTCTAGTTTTATGTAAAACAAAGAAAAAACCTCATTTTATGACAAGAAACCAAAAAAAAAAAGCGCCTCATTTTCATTTTCATTTTCAAATCTTAAACTACCAAAAGAGGCTTGAGCTGTGCATTCTTCTGTTTCGATTTACCACCTTCGATTTATGGCCCAAAGCCCAATTCCGAATTCCAAATAAATACGTGCATGGAAGGAGAGTCTAAAAATGTTGTCTAAATAATATTGATCGGAATGAAAGGTATAATTAATTTAAGATGTCAGAAATACGAAGAATAATAACAACAAATTTAAGCCCTTCTACTTCTAGTACCACATGAAAATAGCAAAAGCAGGCCAGCTTTTCTCAAGTATACTAACTATTTTAAATCTTCTCTTTTTTTTTTTTCTAAATTTAATTAGGTGGCATTTTATTATGGTAGGAACCCAGTTTTCACATTATTTTGGCAAGCATGATAAGTGTTAAGGGTTATTAGTTGTCTAACTAGGTTATTAGTCTTAAATTATTAATTAAAGTGATATATTCTTTGCAATTTTTTAATTTTTACTTTTTGTTTTTTGTGAATGATATTCTTTGCACTTGGAAATGTTAAAATGTGTCTATTTTATGTTGGAAACATGTTTCTAATAAATTTAACACTCTACATATATGATTGCATCTCAAATCAAATATATATAAATTAAATAGCTCTAAATAATTGACTCAATTTTAAATTGAAAATATCCTCAACTGAATATGATTATATATGTATAATTATACACATATATCATACTGCTAGTATGGATGATGTCATCCACTATTTGTTGGGGGATGACTGTCTGATCGAGTGTGATTATGCGGTTTGATTACATGTACGTGCAGGAATTGAACGGTCATAACAAATGCTTACTGCCCACAATAGCCCACAATAGCATTTCTTATATATATAGGATATCAAAACTTTTAT
>QANX01003805.1:82520-98592 GCA_003254975.1 Ochetophila trinervis
CTCTCTTATTTTTCCTCACTTCTTTAGAAACCCTAAAACACCCGCCGCTGTTTGCTCATCTTCTCCACTATGGTCGCCGTTTGCTCATCTTCTCCATTGTGGTCGCCGTTCCTCTCTTCTCCACTTGGTCGCCGTTCCTCATCTTCTCCACTGTGGTCGCCGTTCCTCATCTTCTCCATTGTAGTCGGATTACTTCTTCATTTCACATAATATTTGTGATTTTTAACCTAAAAATTTTAAGGTTAGTGCTTGGTAATCTATTTAAATTGTTTTTAACAAATTGTGAATGCATTATTCCGTGAAAATGTTTGAATCCGTGCATTGAAATGTAATTTTGTATGATTAGATTGAGTATATAATCAAAAATTGTATATGAGAGTTTTGGTTTAATTAGTAATTTTGTATAAGAGTTTTGTAATTAGAATATATTTAATATTTAATATAATTTTGTATAAATGTATTTAAATGCTGCTGAAGAAAAAAAAAAAAAAAAAACATAGACGACGGTTTTATATAGACGACGGTTCCTCTTAGGAACCGTCGTCTTTGTGTTTATTATTGACGACGGTTTCTACATAAAATATGTCGTCGATATTTAAACATAGACGACGGTTTTTAACCGTCGTCGATGTTTTTTGAGTATTGACGACGCCTTATTAGACGACGGTTTCGTGTCCGTCGTCTAAACACGTAAGACGACGGATTTTAACCGTCGTCTTTGACCCTATTTTGTAATAGTGTATGCACCAAACACAGTATAATTAAATAATACTTCACTATGCTTCCCTATACAGGATACCAAACAAGCCCTTTAAGGCTTATCTTGGCATGTATGCAACTTTATCATTGCCGAAATTTATTTTGCATTTCCAAATTATATTCATTTCTCTAGCATAATTGTCAAGGTAAATTTAATGGTTGATTTTGTTTAATGTTTTTAAACCAATGCAAAGGGTTTTGAATTTGTAATGCTAATTTGCTATTTTGTGCTTGTTTTCAAAACAAATTAATACTCTAGAATGCCGGGATGTTGAATTTATGAACTGGGTGTAAACTAGTTCATTCTTAACGCTTTGTTAGGAAAATAAAATTAATTTTAACCATTCTAATTGTTGCATTGTCTTGTGAAAATGCAACTTATTTTTGGATATAAAAAAGTTAATATAAAATATCATTTTTTTAAGATGCATTTCGATAATATTTACATAAAATATATGGTTTGTAACACTTGTATAATAGTTATAGTCAATGCTAGTAAATCGAAGTGTACATATTTCATAAAATTACCTATGCTATAGCAGATTTTCAAACTTTTGTTTGTTTTTCAATGAAATAATTACATATTTGAATTCCTAGAACTTATATGATTATAACAAGTTTAATAAGTGAGTGATTAATGCTACTGGAACCTAGTATCTAATTATGGCAACTCTATTTTTTTTTTTATTTCTTCATAATGTTGTATTTCTGCACTTCCAGGAGTATCTAATCAACAATTGCATATGTGTACTTGTTCATTTAAAATTTTTTGGTGTTTAAAATTGGGATCCTTAAATGAATATCATTGATTTTACATTGACTTGTGCATTAATTACCATCTATCTGGTTTAAAGTTTCATAGGTGTTGTGAAATATGATACATTTGACAATTGACCATGCTATTGTTTACTCAATACTATGTTGGTGATCTCTAATGTACTTGCTTGTTGTGATTGATAACCGTAGTACTGGTTTAGTAGTGATCTACATATTGTGACTGCATTTTACTTCAAATATGCTTTTCTTTCTAAGAATAGTTAAACATTTATTCTTCACTTTGTTGTCAAAGATGTTGAAAGTTGAACCTCCAGCCAATTGGATTGATCGATGTGGAACAAAGACTAAAACACAATATGTTACATGCTCAAGCAAACTCTTTTCTTTTCTTTTTTTGTTATCGCATCCTAAAAAAAATTCCATATCTTTTAAGGCTCCTGGATAGCTATTATGGCTGATTGTCACAAGATAGTTTGTTTTTTAGAATATAATAAAAATGTGGAAAAAGAGGGCGAGCTCTCTACTCAAGAGCAAACCATCCTGAGACAATCAGTCTTAGACTGCCCAATAAAGGTAAGTTTTTTAGGATGTGATAATAAAAAGAAAAAAAAGGGTTTCTTTGAGCAATTAACTTATTGTGATTTGATCTTTATTCCACATCAATCTATCCAATTGACTAAAGGTTCAATTTACGACATCCCTAACAACAAAAAGAAGATTAAATGTTTAATAATTCTGACAAAGAGAAGCAAAATATAGTCATAACATGTAGATCACCACTAAATGAGTTGTACAGTTATCAATCACAAACACCAATACATTTAGAAATCACCAACATAGCATTGAATAAGTAATAACATGGTCAAAATGTCATACATATAATACATTACAACTCCTATGAAACTTTAAACTTGATGGAAATTAATCCACATGTCAATGTATACTCATTGTTATTCATTTAAAAGTCATATTTAAACGCAAGAAAACTTTAGATCAACAAGCAAACACAAATGCAATTGTTGATTAGATACATATGCAAATGCAAAAATACAACATCATGAAGGAATCAGTACTCTTAGAATTAAATACTATGCTCCAGTAGCATTAATCACTCACTTACTGAACCTATTGTAATTATATAAGTTGTAGGAGTTCGAATCTGTAATAATTGCATTAAAAACCTAACCAAGATTTGAAAATCTTAATATAGCATGGGCATTACTCCAATTTACTAGCATCGTCTATTATACAAGTGTTGCAAACCAATCTTTTCATATAATTATTATCGATATGCATTTTAAAAATAACTTAATGAACCTTTATATTAACTTTCTCACATCCAAAAGTAAGTTGCATGTCCACCAGACAATGCAACCATTAGAATGGTTTAAATTATATTTTTCCTTACGAAAGTGTTAAGAACGAACTAATTTACACTCAACCAGGTCACAAAAATCAACATCCTGAGAATGCATAGTTCTAAACCATTTTGAAAACAAGCACAAATTAGCAAATTAGCATCAATAATACAAATTCAAAACCCCCTTGCATTGGTCTACAAAATTATGCTAGTTCAATGAAATGAAATTAATGTGGAAAACTAATTTCAGCAATGATTAAGTAAGCATACATGCCAAGATAAGCCCTAGAGAGAGAAAGAGTTCAAAAAGCTATCTGCAATACTAAATACAAAATACTGGAACATTACTTTATGGTCCTCTTCAAGGGCTGATTGCAAAGCTTTGAAACTCAAGATAGTGATCAAATAAAATAAAAAATTTAACATTGCATAAACCAAAACAAAATTTTAACTAAAATAAAAACACTGCCTTTTATGGATTTTGACATTTTCTTATCAGGTTTTGAGGCTTAAGTATCAATTTCGTCATAGTGAAGAACCTTTAATATCAATTTCATCAGTCAAAAGCTCAAATTCCGGAAATTATATTCCAACCAGTTCCTCCTCTCTAAATACAAAAGGAAATGTTCATAATGATAGTTTGCATGCCTCATATGTCAAAACTCCATAATTCCACACCCTCTCATTGCACCATGGCATACACAAAAATCTACAATATCACACTGCCATGCCACCATCCTACATAGTATTATAATTGTGCTTCTCTTTCAAACTCCATTGTAATTCAAGAACAAAAAATACATATATAATCTACAAAAGCCAGTGTTTTTGAAGAAACCTATAAAAGTTTTCAACCAACCGATGATAGAATTAAGATGCCATATTCTATAAGTTGCAAGATATTAAAATGCAAATTGGCTCAATTCTTCTCCTAAGTATTCCATTATCTTCACGACTACCATCTATAAAAAAAAGTTTGCTCAATTATTTTTTTTCTATTTTTTTATAAGAAAATTTTGAGAAGGAAAAATTCCAAACTAATTTTTTTTATACATTACCCACAACAACAAAGCGTTCCTAAAACCACTAGTCTTCGTAGCAAATTCCTTGAATAGTCTGCATTTTGGCCTTTGCAAATTCCACATGGGAGCGTCTGCATCTCTTCCGTAACTAACACGTTTTGAGTAACAATAAAGAAAAAGTATTGCATTTTTATTTTTTACAAAAGCATGGGGAAGGGGAAATTTCATCCAAGTCGATCTGGCTAGACCTGGTGGTGTATTCTTAATAATTTTACTGCTAAACTAAGAGCATCTCTAATAGAGAATGTAGATTGTTGTATATATGATATAAAAATAGACATTGTTTAAATTTATGTAATATAAATGAATATTCAATTCAGAAATTATTTTTCATTGATAATATACATAAAAATTATTTAGAGTTATTAATTAATTATATATTTTATTTAAATATTTTTAGTTTTTGAGAAAATTAATTTTTAAAAAAATTTTTACTTTTTTAAAAGCTTAACATAGCCTCGAAAAATAACTACTCACTTTGACAATATCAATATCACGTCAGCTCAACATTTATTATAGACATTACCATTTGAAAGCATTTTTTCAAAATAATATATATATTTACTTGTATAGTAATATTATATTAATTTTAGTAATCCACGTTTTATTAAAAATGCTCTAAAATTACAAATAAAAAATATCCTATTTAGATAAGCAATTTATTTTTTTATAAGAGAAAACAACCTGAAATTTATCGTTAATTATTATAAAAAATTAATTATATTTTTAAAAAATATAATTGATAATTTATTTTTACGAAGCAATCAACATAGGTGATAAATTTGCTATTAAAATCTTCCCCATATTGTTACTATATCAAAATTATAACAAAATCATATATATTACATTGATTCTTAACCCAAGAAAAGTCATCAAATCAACATGGTTTTCATGATTAACAAATTTATAGAGTTCAAAAGAGAGCATTTTATACTACAATATACTAGACATGCATAATACGTCAAAAATTAAGCATCATACCTCAAGATAGGCCAATCAAAGCTAAGCCACAAAAATTTGAGGACCGAAAGGTCTAAATCTCCAAAGTTGCTCTACAAAATTCAAATTGGAGTTGGAGCTTCTGTAGAACTGAAACGAACGGGTGCTGGGAGAAATGGATGCCGGGAATGAGCTCATGAGGTCCACAGTAGTCGGAAAGCACCATCCTTACAGACAGAAGATCGCCGGAAAACAGGGTCGGAGCATGTGGTGGTCACCAGATTTGGGCCGATTCCGGCAAGTTCCAGCATCGTTCAGGCGCGTGGTCAACGACATGAGAGTCTCTGGTGGCTAGGCTCTTAGGTGGCGATTTGGTGATTGGTGTCGCGTGGAAGAGGAAGCTACTGGTTTCCTTGGGCATCATACCTTGTTTAAGTTCCAGTTGATTCCTCTTCAATTGATTCACCACCTAAAGGGTTAGTTTTTTAGGCAAATCCAAACGCAACTGAGTATATATTTAGTTCATCAATTGAAGAAAAAGACGAAGAAGATGATGGCTTGCTTCCCCAAAATGAAGACTACATGGATCCCCTTTCTTTTAATATTTTGGTAAAAGGGTTGCTCCACATGTCAACAAATGATTGGGTAATCAGATTTCCAGGATAAAAATTGCCGAGAAAGTATTTGAAACTTGTCTCTCTTTGATTAGTTTTTTAAAGTTTTGAGATAATTGCAAATAGATCTTCAACTTTGGACATTAGGCTTTCTAACCATATTTTTTTAATAAATTTAAAACTAATCAATAACAACATAGAAAAGATAACGCATAAATATAGGTGTATTACATTAGAAATTAATTTAAAAATTAAACTAATATATAAAATTAAAAATTTAATATGGAGGGTTTAAAATTTAAAATTTTAATGTTAATTTAATCAAAATAAAAAATATTAAAATGTATTAATCCTTTTTGAAATTTCTAAAAGCAATGTCGGGAGGGGGCAAAAAAAGAATTAGCAAAGAGTTTGGAAAAAAGAAGCAGCATTTTTTGGAATAATAAACACAAGCATTTTTGGTGCTCTTATAATAAGCTCATAAAAATGTGATTTTTAAAAATAAAACGTACTTCAATGTTTTAATTGAAATATTAAATGCTTAAAACATTTCAATTTTAGCTTAAGTTTTATTTTTTGAGCATATTACTTTTTTATTTTTTTTTTAGATTTGTCATATTTTTCATGTCTCATTTGCTATAGCAAATATCTGTTCATGTTAACGGGATATAAATAAAATTGTTTTTGTATATTTTTGAACACTCAAATGTCAAAAATTAGTCACTTTTTTGTCAAAATTATTTTTTCATCTACAAACACGCATTCTATCTCCTCTCTATAAATAAATAAATAAAAATTTAAAACAAAACGCAATCAAAATCCACGAACCAAAAAAAAAACTCAATCCGAGACCGAGCTTTTCCACAAGCTAAACAAATCAGCATGTTGCAACAAAAAAAATAACCTCTAGTATTTTTTGAAAAGATAAAAAAAAAATAAAAAAAAATTACTCTTATCATAATGTACATTTCTTTGCTATCCAAATGAGGTAGATGCCTCCCATGACTTTGTGATCATAATAAACGTTATATATTTTATTTTATTTATTTAATATTTTGCATATTGTTTTTTACTTCTTGGTTTATTTGTTAGAAGTCTTTGTTTAGCATACCTTGAGGTCAATTATTCATCATGAAGTCTGCTATCATATTGATGTGGTGAAACGAAATCAAACATTGATGACACTGCCACATCGTTGCAATAGGCATGATCAACATGTGTTCCATCCTAGGCACCGAATCTCCCACTCACTATGGATAAAGGTAAGTAATTATATCCTTAATTGTTATTTTTATTTTTGGAAAAAGAAATGCAATATAACGCACAAAAAAACCTCCAGAAATGAGGATTACAAAACCAAGCCACCTTTTTTGTCCACAGACAACACAGAGGATTACAAAACCAAGCATGCAATTCTACTTCTAACGCAGAGTCACACTTCCAAAGCTTAGATGACAGTAAAACAACATCTCCCACTTCATTTCTGACCACCAGCCCCAAAGCCGCCTTTCTTCCCTTAAAAACATCATTAATGTTGGCTTTAAGCCAACCAACCAGATGGGGAGTCCACCGCTTCTTAACAGCTTCCACCCCATTCTCCACTAAAACATCTTTGACTAGAAAATCTTCAACCATTTGATTAAAGATAAACACCACATTATCCATATCCATCGGAATATAATGGACCAGCTTGTTCCTCGGCATCCAACAACAGTATCACAATGAAGCAATAAAAACAGTAAACACTCACCTTCCATACCTTGAAAACTCATTTTCGGGATGGCACAGCACATTACCATTTCAAAAATATTTGGGACATTCCACTTGTCAAGAGCAAATCCCCATTTACTCCCAAAGGCAATCGATCTAGCACCATGGCACTCTTTGAAAATGTGGAACAAAAATTTGAATTCGGCTCCACATATGCCACAGCTAGTATCCCCTCCTCTAATTCGTTGCACCACCAAACCTCTAGAAGGAAGCACACATGCCAAAACTCTCCAAATAAACAATTTGAGCCAATCATGAATTTTCAAATTCCAAATATCTTCCCATAAGCCTAGATCATTTGCATCAGGTATCACCACATTTATGTTGTAATAGCTATGAATAGAGAACCGTCCTTCTTTTTTTCCCTGCCATTTCAACTTATCCTCACAACAAACAAGAGGCCAAGATATATTGAGGATGCTTAAAGCTTCCTTCGGAGAGAAACTGCTTAAAACTAAACCTTCATTCCAACCAGCTCGTTCCCGATTACACAAATCTGCCACCACTTTAAGCCCTCAATATCCATCCCCATCATAGGTTTGAGAGCTACATCACCCAACCCGGATCATCCCATATACTGATCGACTACCCACTCCCTACTTGAAAGCATGCTCCTTTCAAAATCCAACTCCTAGCACTAATAATGCTACTCCAAACGAAAGAAGATCCATGTTTCAATCATGCTGAAAAAAGGAAGACCCTTTAAGAAACTTAGCACGCATGATTCTAATCCATAGAGAATCCTCTCTATTTGCAATCTTCCACGCCAATTTTGAAAGCAGAGTTGAATTTATATATGAAAATCTACGAAAACCCAAACCCCCTTGAGATTTTGGCTCACAAATATCATCCTAAGCTTTTAGCGCTAAGAAACCTCTACCATTACCGTTTAAGGACCACCAAAATTTTCTAATAGATTTATCCAAAGCCTTGCAAACCCCAACCGAAATTCTAAAAGTCATCATGGTATAGGTAGGGATAGCTTCAATGACAGCTTTAATAAGAGCCGCTTTCCCTACTTTTGACAAAAGTTTTCCACTCCAGCCTTCAAGCTTCTTTTGAACCCGATCTTTTAAGTGGGAGAACTCTTTGCTTTGATTCCTCCCAATAACAAGAGAGTTCCCAAGATAGATAGACTTTTCCCTCATTTTCTCGAAACCTGAGATTCCAATGATCTCCTTCATTTCCTTTAAGGACATTCTTTTAGAGAAAAAAATATTAGATTTTTCCAAATTTGCCTCTTGACCAGACCATTTACAATAAGTATCAAAACACCTCTTAAAAGCCTCCACCTCTTTCTTGCCTACCCTGCACATCACAAGAAGGTCATCTGTGTAAAGCAGATGTGAGATCACGAGAGCATTTCTTGCCACTTTAATCCCATGCAGATTTCCTAATCTTTTCTCCCTATTCATTAAACGAGTGAAGACTTCCACACATAAAATGAACAATATAGGGGAAATAGGATCTCCCTATCTCAATCCTCTATTCGGTTTGATAGCTCGAGATATATTACCGTTAAAAAGAATGGAGAAAGTCACTAAATTAATGCAACTATAAATCAACCTTTGAAAATGCTCACTAAACCCCCATGCATTCAAAACTCGTATAAGGAAAGGCCATTCAACTCGGTCATAAGCCTTTTTCATATCCACCTTAAGGACCATCAATCCCTTCTTGCCTTTGTGTTTCTTAACCCGATGCATGACCTCATGTGCTATCACTGAATTTTCCGCTATCCATCTATCCTTCACAAAAGCTCCTTGAGTGGGAGAGATTAGATTTTCCACCATAGAGCTCAATCTCGAGGCAATAATCTTAGCCATCACTTTATAAGCAAAGGTGCAGAGACTTATCAGCCGAAAATGATTAAAGTTCCTAGCTTTATCCATCTTTGGAATGAGAACTATGAACGTTCGATTTGCCGACTCCGGCATCCCTCCATAGTGAAAACATTCTTTAACAAAATTAACCATCGAGTCCTTCACAGTACTCCAATAGTTTTGAAAAAAAAATTCCCGGGAAACCATTCGGTCTGGGACTTTTTAAAGGATGCAAGTTCCGCACACAATTTTTAATCTCCTCCTTCGAAGGAATTTTTGTCAGCATAATGTTATCAAACTCAAAAATGTTTTCACATTACAAGTCATCAATATCATCAGAAAGAGTTAGGTGACTAGAAGAGAAAAGCTCCTCAAATTTCGTCCCAAAATAATCATAAATCTTTTCCTCCCCATGAATCCACACATCTCTTTCCCGAATTGAGTCAATTATGTTCCTTCTTCGTCGAACCACTGTACTTAAATGAAAAAACATTGAGTTTCTATCACCTGCCTTTAACCAAATCTCATGAGATTTTTGTCTTTGAATAACTTCCAATCGGTCCCTCTAAACACATTGAATTTGAGCTTGTCTAGTAGGATTTGATTCATCATGAAAAGATTCTAGTTCCCCTTTAAGCTCTCTTATTTTGCTATGAGCAAACCCAAAAACATTTTTGTTCCACTTCCGTATAGCATTAGCCATCAAATACAAGCTTCTATGCAGTCTATGTCTGTGCATGCCTCCTTTAGTGTCTGAGTTCCACGCCTCCTGAATCACCTGATTCCTAGAGCAATCTGAAGTCAAACCACATAAAAGTCAAACCACCAGCCCTACCCACCTGATCCATAATAAAGAAATTACTGAATCCCGATCAACTACAGACTTTTTCCATCTACAGGGGAGGCATGATGCGGCTCATCGCCCCGGCTTAATGAAAATCCAAGTGCCTTCTCGATGAAGGCACTGATTCATCAGCCATAGAATTATCTATGTTCTCCACATATCTGCTTCTAGCGCCTTGCCTCCTTGCTTCCCTTTTCCACGACCAGGTTCTACCATGCTACCTCTCTGGATCATCATTGCATTGTTCCGCAAGAGCTATTGGTGTTTTTTCCTTTGATATTGAAATTCTAGAAAAGAATGAGCTTTACAATTCAATAGCAGCATTGAGATCCACCATACCCTCTAATTGCAAACCAGCTTCAGTTTCATTGAAATTTTCCTCAATTTGCAAAATAGCTCTTTTGGGCCAAATTCTTTTAACACTATTTCGGCCCATTCAGCCAATTGACTCAAATTGAAGTTGGTGCCCTAAGGAGTTTCATCACCATTTTTTGTAGCTTTTCAACATTACCAATTTACTGAAACTTCAGCGTTAATTCTAGAGAAGCCAACTCTGGACACATATTTTTAATATTTTGGTATTCAATCAAGGCATCGACTTGTCTATCAATATTCCCATCATGCCTCCCTCAACTGTCCTGTTCCTCAGTGTTTTCCAACAGAAGTGGCAGCAACCTCAGTTTACGGACCCATTCTTGCTCCTCATCCGGCAGCCGAAGCTCAACTTTTACCGATGCATTGATGAAAAAAAATGGTTTCTTTATTCTCTGCTCATAACCACGAGCCAAAAAGTTTTGCCTTTAAAACCGTTCGTAGTGGTGGCAATCACAGGTTCCCTACTATGGCATCTACTGAACTGGATCCACAGATCATTTCCATCATTCCTTTCCATAAAGAATCCCGTCGACAAAGGACTTAACATAGTAATTTCAGCCCTGAAAAGGAGAAATCGATTGGTTATCACACAACGTCTATTGATCGATTCCGCGTGAATAGTTCCCACCTTGCCACCTATAAGGCGAGCAGTCCCTAGATTCAGATACATAGGGAGAAGGTCATGCACCTGAAGAAAAAATGTTGAAGTATCAAAGGTAATCTCCCTTAGTGCTTTATCTGTTGGCCATTCTTTTAACAACATATGGCTCCATTAAGGCACCAAGGCCGATTTCTAAAAACCAATTCCATATCTTGGCTATTTGTGAAACAAAATTTGAACAGATTCCCTCCCAATTTCTTGATTTTCACCTTGGCTTTCAGATGCCATATTTTTGCAATTATTTTAGTTATTGTAAATCTCCGGTAGCATCTTGTAGCCAAAACTTTACCCAAAAGTATATTATGGGCAATAAAGATATCTTCCTCCCCACTCTGTTGGAGATTAAGTTCTCTCAATGATTCCTGAAGCAGATTAACTTTCCCTTGAATCAAATCCTTGAAACCAGATAAAAGGGGGAGCTGCGGATACTAGGAATGATTTCTAGAGAAGGATGGTAGATCAAACCCAGTTAGATCACCATGATAGAATTTACCTTTAATTATGTCCTTAATTATGCTTTATGTTTACCAACGTATTTAATATATTATATATATATATATATATATACACACTCTTAAACAGGAATGACATTCATAAATTGTCATTATTTTTTAAATATTTTGTTTCAAAAAGCATATATATGCAAAAATAGTTGTGTATATTGAGATATTGCAGGCAGAGCCACCGTCTGGATCAAGCAGTTATGAATTCTCTCCAATATGCCAGTTAATATTTGTGGGTTTGAATCCAATTAAAGGAAAATTTTGATCAGTGAGCGAGATAATGCTCGGGACGCGTTTGAGAAAATGCATCAGAAAGATGGACTTAGCCACCCTACCATCAAATTGTCGGCTCGGTTAATAAAAGTTTATTAATTTTTTATATTCGCATATAAAATTTGGGTATATTTTATATTGACCAATTTATATAATATTTTGTATTAATATATGAATAAAAGTTATGAACATTCGCCATTTTTGGATGTTAGATTATGCAATCTTATCTGAAGATGCTCTACTTTACACGTGCTCTACCATGCCTTTGGAATTGTATGGGAATTATATGGACCTTCATGGCATCAAGGACAAAAAAAATCAGTTGGTACTAATGCAGTGTATGATGATACGGAAATAAACTACAGCAAGTTCATGTGCTCAACCCATTTCGAATTCAAAAAGCTAAGTTCTTTACTTAAAGCTAAGTTCGTCTTTACTTTATTAATACATATCTGTATATATCCCGGATTCTTACAAGTTTGAATTTTGAGAGAATGTTTATTTAATATGTGTAGATACATGTACCACCGAGTTTTCCTTTTGAAAATAGTAAAATATGTATATAGTACAATATCTAGTTGGTTTAAAGATTTACTATAGAAAAAGTTTTATTAAAATATGTTGATAATATGCATTGTCTCTATCAACATGAGTGTTGCCGTCTAGAGTCTTTTTGCTTATATTTAGAAGCTTCACAACATATGTATGATATTTATGTTGTTAGGTACATACATAAGTTTAATTTATTTAAATGTCTAATACAATTAATGTATATTGTTTGTGTATGTATGCATAGCGTATTCTAAAATCACTTAAAAGTATTTACTTTTCACCAAAATGTCAATTGTCGCGCAAAAGTTTAGATTGAGAATATATGTATGTTTGTTTTTATATATACATATATATATTTATATGTATGCTTATATATACATATTTGTATATATGTATTCATAGTTCACAACATATCACAATCTATTTTATTTTTGTTAAATTGTCTCAGACTGGAGGGTTATATATTAACTATTACTTTTTTTTTAAGGTCAGTTTAATTATCAGCCCAATAAAACTTCAGTTTCTCTTTCTATTGACTGTAATTTCTCAAATCTTCAGCAATTTAACAAAGAATCGCTAAGCATTACACCCTTGCTCGGCTCCAAAATAGAGCATTATGCCACGATTCAAGAACAAAAAGAGAACAGAAAAAGGGATAATCAACGCATAAAGCCACCCACGACATCGATGCCCTCAAGAGTTCAATGATTCTCTTCCGAAAGACAAATTGAGTGCTCATGAAGAAGATAAGTATATTTATAATATTTTATTGTTTATACTTTAAAATGCATGGTCATGCTAGATAAAAATTAGAGATTTGAGCAAGTGCATTCAATATCATATTTTTTATATTTCACATGCACATATTTATGCATTAACAATTAAATTCTACATAAACATATGCTAGTATTGTGCATGTATTTTTGCATGAAATTTTTCTGTAGGTTCTAGCATACCAATCTTCTACAACAATGAAACTACTCTCAACTTTAAAAGCTAATAGCCCATGTTCGGACTGATGACTCAGATACAAATTTCACCCACTTCACGGGCTCGGTCCATTACTTTAAAAATTTATGTCCGACTTCATGAGATCTAATAAGAAATTTCTAAGCCCTAACTATCTGGTCCACTTTGAAAATTTATGCCCATACTTTATGGGCTCTAATAGGAAATTTCTGACCCTAACAAATTGGGTTTGATCGTGGTTTAGCAGAAACTTTTGAAGGTTTGAACACAATACCTCCAAAACATTGAGAGTAATCGCTTTTTTGACCTATGCTCAATGCATGGGGCCAGGTCAAAACCCAAACAATTGGGTACGATCATGAATTAGTCGAAACAAATTTGGACACAATTTTTTCCAAACTATCGGGAACACTTTGTCTAACCCAACCATTTGGGTATGACACCACTAATTATTGAGAATAATTTTTACGATCCAAAGCATTTGGTCTAAATTTTGATCCAAGCCATCATGATTAAAGTTTCAAAATTGATAAAGCATTCAGGAATAATTTCTGTGTTTCAATAACATATCTTTTACTTCCCAATTTGTTCACACAACTTAGAAAGTGGGAGGCTAACAGTGTGGGTAAAATAATCCACAATCATAAAACCCAATTCATTATTATTTAAGTTAAATTCAAATACTAAATAGCCTAAAAAATCTCTGTGGTACAAGCTATTTGGGGAAAGAGCATGCTAGGTTTCCTTATAAAAACCTCCATATACCTCTCTAGGAGGAGGCTGAATGGCAAATATAATATATTTAATTCTATCTCTCTTTAATATTCTCTCATCTTCTGGATCTCTTACTTGATCATCGAAGCGCTTTTGCCGGAGCCACACCGATGTCGGCAAAGGCCTTCTAACAAAGTTTTTTATCTTGATTCTTTGATGGTGGAGGCGGATGCATAATTGACTGTTGATACGGAATTTAGAATCAACAATTATCATAAATGATACTCACCCTATCTTGATAACCATTTGTAATGTGAAGACTATGATTCGAAACCAACTTATATATCTTGCACAAATTAATTTTTTAGTTTTTTATAATTCAAAACGAGCTATTTATGAAAACTGCATTATTTTTTTTCTTTGGTAGTTGGAATTGAAAATTGTATATCTAGCATGCTAAATATATGCATCATTTTTTACGAACATGAGATTTATGATTAAATGACTCATGACTGAATTTGATAATTATTTTGTTTAAGCATTCAAATGGAGGAAGCTCTATAGCAGACAATTAAGATTGAGATTGTGATTGAAAATGAGAATTATTGCTGACTAATTGTAGAATTTTAGCTGTGTAAGAATGTCAACAAGCATTAGTGAAGTTCAACTAATGCAAATGTGTTCTTGTGGCCAATATATGCATTTTGGAAAACTTCAAGGACAAATAAAAATCAAAATCATCAATTTTGGATGTGCTTAGATGGAGAACATGTCATACATGATTGTCAATTTATTAATTTTTATTTGTTTTCACTTATAAAATTATTTAATTATATGTTTAATTGTCACGAGAAACAGAATGTGTCAAGTTCATTTGGGCAAACGAAGGAGAAGCTGAACTAGGTAAAACAAATTTATTCATTAGGAAAGTTTGTCATTTATCTTGGCAAAATACATATGAAAGTAAAAAATAAAAACAATACACCAAATCTTCGTTGTAAGCTTATAACTACAGTACACCAAACTCAGTTCAGAACACCAAGTACTTTTCCTACTCAATTATAATACATCAACATGTTTGCCTCCAACAGTTAAAGATCCTTAGCTTAGAGTACTCGAACTGATACGGGCATGCCATATTCTACCATTGGAGCAAAAGATGATGTTTTAAGCATGATGTCCAAGCAAGGAATTAAGGTGGTAATGCTGCTCGGGAGTTGCAAAGACGAAACGACGTAATTTTAGTTATTTTCGGATTACAATGGCAGTTTTATAATTTAGCTATTTACGGATTATAATGGCAGTTTCGTAATTATTGCTATTTCCAGATTATAATGGCAGTTTTGTAATTATTTATATTTTCGGATTATTTTTATTTAGGGTTAGTTTTTAAGCCCTAGGATTACTTTCCTAATTATTTTATGGTCTAGATTGATTCTTAACCTAACCCTAATCTCTATATAAAGGGAAGGTTACTAGTTTGTAAAAAAAAAACTTTGATTATTGATTAAATAGAATCTATTCTTGTTTTCAACAAGACTTGTGTGTTCCAAGTGAGGATAGTTCTTCTTCTACTTGTTGCAATTGGGAATTGATCTTCTTATCAAAGGTATTTACTTTGTGGCGAATTTCAATTTCATTCTTTGTCTTCTAATTAGTGTTGCTAGATACAATTGTTATCTAGAGGTGCTATAGGGCGGGTTTTTACCTAGGGTTTGTTCCATATCATCTTGTGTGTTGGGATTATAGTTTCTTTAAGCTTGGGGTTCCGCATCATTTGGTATCAGAGCAAGGCCAAGATAAATTCCTATTTATCTTGTTGTTTGTTTTTCTTGTTGGAGTCTTTGATTAGCTTGTTGTTTCTGCATTTTTTTTTCTTTTGTTCTTGAGTTCTTCGTGTTCTTCATTGTTCTTGGTGTTTTAGTACCCAAAAAAAAATTTAAAAAAAAAAAAAAATCGTACCAAAAAAAAAACAAGAAAAAGAACTATCTTATTATATATACAAAAAGAAAAAAAAAAGAAGAAAAGGAAAAAAAATCGTAGCAAAAAAAAAAAAA